>APFE030007505.1:0-15736 GCA_000404065.3 Pinus taeda | reverse complement strand
TATCTTGAAGAACTGGGTGAAGGAGCCAATCGAATTTAGGATGACAATTACAAGATGAAGATACTGCGAAAGGTGTATCAGTACTTGGTCATCTTAGCATGTTGCTTGTATGGCCAAGAGAGAACGGAGACCTTCCCGCAGAGTTGGGTGATCGCGTTGGGCCAACTAGTCAGTGAAGGAAAAGCATGCAACTGGTCCGACATGTTGGCTCATAGGCTGAAGGAATAGGTAATAGGGGCTCGGCAGTTGCCCAAAGGTCAGCAAGCAAAAATCTACATGTCCACTTACATCTTGGATGCAATATGTGCCCATCAGCAGTTCCCAGGCTTGAAGTGGGCATGGACACCAACGAAAACCTCTGTCAACACTTATTGTAAACTGTTTTCCAAATGCATCTTCCACTGGGTCATTACGCAGTTCTCAAACCATTTTGTCACCCCGGTGTACAAGATGATATTTGAGCAGGATCCACCTTGCACGTCGAAGGAAGAAATGGAGGCACTGATTGACATAGCAAATTAGTACACCTGACCTCTTGGCACCTTCATATGGATGTACAGCGCAGAGAAGCCTCCGCATGTTTTGCCGAAGTTTTCCATGGACAGGCTCGTCATGCAAGAAGTATCGTACCACATCTCGGCAGGAGTGTTAGCTAGGCTACACCAGAAGAAGAAGGCACCTTAGCCCACTCTTCCATTGTGGATCAATTTGTATGAGATACAAAATCTCAAGCATACGAATGCCAAAACAAAAGAGTTCAAGAAATATCTTTTCGGCACCAGAAGTTTTAATCAGTATGACCCGCATGTTTTGTGAAGGATCACTGCGCGAGAGTACAGTTTCCGTGGATCCACGAGGCATGTCATTGGGCTAAGGAAGACCCATGGAGATATTGTCACAGCTTCTCCTGGCCCAATGAACCAGTCGACATCGCTGCAGAATGGTTAGTGAAGCAGCGTGAAGCAGCATCAAGGAGAGCACCAGCAGCAACAACAAAGGTAAACATATTTGTGCGCGAAAAAGGCAAGAGAAAGATTGTTGACATCGCAGAGGAAAAACAAATATGCAAGTTCAAAGCATACCCACTTGTGTAGAAAACAGCTTTTGTAATAGAGGCGAAGAGGCAACAATGAGACAAGAGGACCGCACAAAGGCAGAGAGAAAAACAGAGGATGGAGGAAGCAGTGAAGGAATTGCATGAGTTGAAGGAGAAACTCTGGAAGGAACAGGAGCTGCACAGATAGGAGAAGGAAGCGCAGCAAGGACAGATACAGTAGGGGATGTAATAGACACAGACTAATAAAAATGCGCCCATATAGGTAGTAGACTCATTCGAGCAGCTGGCACAAAGAAGACAGGGTGAGCAGTCGCAAGAGCAGGACTTCACTTAAGAGATTGAACGAGTAACTGAGCAGATGGATACGGAGATGGAGCAACCAGAGTTAGAGCAAGACATCAACCTCATGCCTTACCACCAAGAGGTCGACCCACTAGCTTCACCGGATCCGGAAGCAGAGCAGGTCCCAAGCAACCAAGGAGATACTGAGAACCTTGGAGACAATCTGGAAGAAGAGATGCACAATATATCATTTGATGAGTCACATCATAGAGTTTTGCAATCACGCAGAGTGTCTACTCCGGATGACCACACCTCTCCTGCGCAGTTTAAGGAATGGGTTATCGTATCTGACGTGAAAAAGAATCCAATAGCATTGGCCAATGCTACCAGAGCATATGCTGAAGCTACTAGCTCGAGTGTTCACTTCTTGATAACAGAGAACGAGCGAATGGCTAACGAGTTACAGACAACCAAGCAGGGAAGAGAACTGGTTACAACATCCACCCGAGAATAGTTGAAGAAGGCGATACTAGATGAAGTATCGTCCCTTGAGACAGCCATGTGGGCGTTGTATTCCAAGTTCGATACCGTGCATAAGGCAGTTGTCCATCTCAACGGTTGGCAGCAACAATGTGCTAGGAGAACACATATCTTGTTAAACTTGCAAGCTATTGTCGAACACATGCAAACATGGACAAAGAGATATAAGGGAGCCTCATTACACTTGCCCAAGATGATGAAGCCCAGAGTAGTAGAGATGAAGGCACACATCCAGAGTTAGATCCAGAACTATGAAGAACTCCCTTATCTCATCACTAGTTTGTAGGCTTCCCATGCACGGGTATTCAGAAGCATGGATGTTGTTGTGCATGCACATGAGATCCCATCTATTGGGACACTCACCGAGGCAAAGACAAAGGCACAATTACGACTAGAGCTTGTCTCGTACTTTGACGAGTTGATGCACATAACCACCAGCACAGACTTGGCGATCAATGCAGACATCATGCATCAGCATGTTGCTGGTCTAGTTGCACTCAAGACAATGATGCACATGTTATTAGTCGAGTTGGACAGAGGATCCAGAGCAATGTACCCGTATGCGACAGAGGCAAGAGTTCGTTTCCATGAAGATGTCACCACAAAGTACATGGACACCATTGCAGACTACCAAGCTTGGCATCAGTTCGCCACCATCAACCATCATGAGGATGTCGAAGAGTTGGTCTTCCCACAGTTGTCTGATTCATAGTGATGTCTTGAATGACTGGCTCAAGCCTATTTTGTCTCACATGGGTACATGTGCAGATTGTATGTAATGTCTTGTCAAGTGGAAGTTCAGGTGTCGACAATTAATGTATCAGTCATAGAGTAGTTGAAGAGTCATGACGATAGATGAATAGTCACAAAGGGGAATGTGAAGGGTCACCCCACCCTTTGCTATATATAGTCCCTCATAACTCATTGTATATTCTTTTTGGTCAGCCAAGCTTCCAATATGAGTATCTCCATAGTATTGTAATGAGCCTTGGCTTCTCCATAGTGCAGAGCTAGTACATCTCTTTGGAGGAGCAGGCGACAGTGACTATAACGTTCTGCTATCGTGACTAGTGGTTGGTCATGGTTGTACTATATGATTGGAACTTTCACTTCTTAATATAACAAAGCCAACATGTTTCATGCATACGTTGTTATTGTATTTCAGCTATCTTGTTTACTCTAATGATATATGTATCTGTTTTCTTATGCGTGCATGTATGGACTCTTTTGGTATAAGCATCTATGGATCTTATTGAGATGTGTTTTTGGTTTAACCATCACTTTGGATTGTTAGCTTACTTGCTTTCCATTTTGTGATGCATCTTTGCTTGTTTGTTCCCTTCTTAGCCACGTGCTTTCACAGGTTTCCAAGGGGCGCAGTCACCTCACTTTCTATGTGTTAGAACCATTCATGCACCTTCCTTGGCTTGCTGCGCATGTCACACCCTTGCTACCAACAGGGACATCTTGCTTGCCTCTGCGCGCAACTGTAGTCAAGGCAATACCGTATGACCCACTGCTGGGACTCCTACACCAAATAGTCTGAGGCCTAGTTGGGACTTCTTACTGAGGAGATCCCCTGACATGTTGGCGGGTCCAACACCGTCAACAGAACCCAAAGTTCCTCCATTTTGTGCCACAACTTATCCCTAGGAACTATGTAAAACGCTTTTTTGAAATCAACAAAGCAACAAAAGGATTCTTCCTTTTTTCCCAAACATTTTCAATGATGTGCCTTAAAGTTATACAATGATCAACTGTCGAATGTTTAGGTATAAAACCTTCTTTCCCTTTAGCACACTTATCTCTTTCCTTTGCCCACTCGCTGGTTTTATTTTCTAACATGCTTCCAAATCAATTTGCAAACAAGGGGTTTATCATTATGGTCCTGTAATTGGAGGAATTATTGACATCATCACTCTTGAAAAGAGGTATTGCCAGACTAGTTTTCCAATCTGTGGGGAGCCCCTGTTGTATGATGTTGTTGAAAATTTTTGTAATGTGAGGTGCAAGAATCTTTAAGCCCCACTTTAGATACTCTGCTTGGAGTTCAACTAAGTCTTTTGCTTTTCCAACACCCAACTTCTTGATACCCAACTCTACCTCTTTCACTGTGAAGAGTTCAGTATCAGTGTTGACCAAGGGGGGAGGGTCAACCTTGGGATCCTGCTCATAGATTTGTCTTGCATGGTCAAACCATTTAGAAGCTGTAATACTATTTTCAGTTTGCATATTTCTCAGTTGGAGCTCCTTCCAAAATAATTTAGGGTTCTTTTTCCCAACGAATATTAGTTCTTCCCTCCTTGAAACTATGAATTCAACCTTTTTCTTTGTTAATATCTGCTTGTAAGCTTTGAGCTTTATGTTATCCTTGTTTGACTCTTTCCAAATTTTCCTAGCCTTTTTGCATTCTTCATCAAACCAAGCATTAACCGAAAATAAATGTGTTTCGAACTTCTTGATTTTTGCTCTTTTGCCCTCTGTAAGTGTGCTTTGAATTTACGTTGTTAATTTGTGACTATTAAGGTCGTGAATTGGGATTTTCTAATTCTCGAAGAGCCTCTCTAGTGTCATTTTGAAGGTATTACAATTTTCTGGAGTCAAAAGAATTTTTCCCATTGAGAGATTTTGTTGAACACACTGATTTTTTGACTCTAATTGCTTCTTTCCAGTGCAAGAGAAACTTAAATAAACTAGTTTGTGATCGGATTTTAGGTCCCAAATCTGATCTCCAATAAAAATTTGCTCCATTTTCTCACACAAATCGTGCGAGAAAATTACATAATCTACTACGCTTGCTCCATTTTAAGTATTGCAAGTGAAATTGCCAGACTTTGCCCATCTAGTCAAACCATTACAAATGACTAAATCGAAGACCCCACATAGAGTAAGCAATTGTTCACCAAAGATGTTACATTCCTTGTCCTCTCAAAATTATTTCCCACTGATGATTACTCTCTTCTGTAAGCCAAATAGGGTCGCAATCTTCTTACAACAAAGAATGCTAGATTACTCACTTGCAGTCCTAACATTGAAATCACCCACTAGAAGGACTTCACCTAGCTGAGAAAATGCTGCAATATTTGGTTTTAAGGCTGCAAAGGGATCTTTGTGGTCAAGCCCTCTACTTTTGTAGATTTTTGAAACTTGTGACACAAAATAACATGTTGTGCTTTTGATGTGATTTCCATTTTCTGATATTTTAATCCAAATGAATTATTTATTTGAGTCTTCTTTTTCTAACTGGATGAGACGACCTTCTTTTTCCCTCACTTATTCCATGATACCCCCATATCATTTGTCATTCCCTCGTGCCTTGTTCCACACTGCCATTTTCCAGTATCCTTCAAACGAAGGTGGCTTGCACCCTTCATGCTCATGTGTTTCTATGAGGCAAATTATGTCTCTATCTTCCACAATAGGCCCTAACCCAAGTCCTCGTCTCCATGGGTAACATTTGCAGTTCCAACAACTAAACTTAAGGAAACCTGGGTATGAATTGATTGCTATTTATTTTGACATGCAAGACTCACAGTCGAGTCTTTGTCCCTGCTTTCCGATACTAACCTTACTTCTGGATTTCCTTTTGAAGAATTTGTTGCCTCTTCTTTATTACCATCTTGCTGTTATGTTTTGGAAAGAGGTCCAAATCATGTTATCACAACCTTATCTTTATAAATCCATGCTCTCTTGCCTTCATCTCGTGATGCCCTAACCTTTGACATTTCCTCCCTCCTTTCCTAATATTGTCTCACAGTTAAATCTTCTTCTAGAAAAAAGCGAGAACCCCTCAAGAGATGCTTCTTGCTTAGAATGATATATTTATCACACAAGCTAGGCATGATGACTTTTATGAGCCTCACTCTCTCACCATTAAACTTACCCACCCTCCATGCTTGGCATATTTTTCCTTGCCATAACAACTTATCTTTCAAGAAGTCCCTTGCAAGGACAAGAGTACATTCATTTTTCCCATAGTCTTTCACCACTTTCATAATTATGTTTGCTGCTCTATTTTGTCTTTCCTTGCTTTCTCTATCTTGCATGTTTCCAACTTTAATGTTTGTTTCTCCTTCCGTATTAGCATAATTGCTAATAACTTGAGCCCAAGTTTTGGAAATTTTTATGGTGTCTCCTTTCTTTTCTTCTCTTGCTTTCTCTTCATGGTTGTCTATTTGGGCAATCGATTTCCCTTTATCGTGGGATGGTTTCGCATTCACCATCTTTGTACTTTCCACTACAAATTTCTTTATGTTTTGCACATCTTCCTTCATGTGTTGCCTTTACTTCGTATAATGTTTACTTTTTGTTACTTCGCCCACAAAGTTTCAAACCAATAATCTTTCCACCACTGAATAGCTTAACAAAATACTATGTCAATGTCTACCCTATATCCATAAACATTATTAACCACTGCCCATAGATAGCATCCAACCTTGGCCACACAAGTCCTTAGCATGGTTGGATTTTCGCTCACAAAGTTTCAAACCAATAACCTTTACACCACTGAATACCTTAACAAAATACTATGTCAATGTCTACTCTATACCCGTAAACATTATTAACTTATAACTCCACCACCCATGCTTGATTTCCCAAAATGACATGCTTAGCTTGTACTGATTAGGCTCCACGCCCCACGGAATTTCAACTGAGCGTGTGGTTTGCTTAGTCATTTGGTCTACCATTTTAAACAAAAAAAACAAAAAACAAATGATTACATTATATATTATTATATGATATTATTAACTTATAATATTAAGTTTGTTTTTTTTTCCTAATTATAATATTATAATATAACAAGTACCTCTCTCTGCAAAATAATTGATAGCTAATTAAAGTTAAAACAATAATATGGAAATATTTTCTTATTAAATTATTATTCAAATTATCATAATTCAATAACTAAAATTATGTGAGAGAACTAAGATTTGAATCATGATAATTTTAACTCTCCATTTTTTGATGGGATATTAGTTATATATATATATTTTTTTATGTTATTGAATTATGATATTAATTTTATTCTATTTATATTAAGGTGGAGTGAAATAGTTTTATTCATGATTTCAAAACTTCAATAAACTTCATAGAATCTATTTAAACATTTCAATACTAATTCCAAGTCAAAGTTTTTTGGTCAAAATAAAAAAACAATATAATCAAAAAGTATAAAAATGAGAACCCTTATTCGGTGAATGTGATCATATAACTTAGTTATATTAAGTGCATGAATTAAGCACTACAACCTTGGTGGAGCGAGAATCACTTCTAAACAGGTTGGCCAAAAATTTATCTTATGTGATTTCTGCAAAAAGCTTTGCTTTAAACAATTAAATAATTAAGCTATCAAAAATATATTATGATTAATAAATATATTAATAGAAAAAACTAAAAAAACATGTTATTAAAAACATTATTATTAAAAAATAAACCATCAATAAAAATAAACAAAATATTATAAGTATTAAATATTATAAACCAGAATATTATAAGTTAATAATATTTATTGTAAAAAATAAATATAAATATGTCATCAAGCAAAAGGAGAATTAGTAATAATGAAAAGAAATATAATTAATTGTATATAAATTCAAATAAAACAATAATTATTCCCAATATAGTCGTTGATATTTTATTTTTCAAAACAAATTTTTATTTTGGCAAATTAATTGTAATCGATAACAAAAAAATCAAAACATTTTGACCAGACTAATCTTCTACAAATATAATAAACCTTCCCCCTTTAAGCGCTTTTTTTCCCTCAGCAAAGAATATGCATTTATTCCGTGCCTTTTCTACGTACAAGAGGAATCCGCAATTTAATCGGTAGACGACAGAAGCCATTAAGGTTTACTCTGACGTTTATAATATCCTTTTCCAGTAAAATGTTATTTTATCAGTCTGTGTTTTTAACAGGGACTTCACGTGATCCGTATTCACTCCGGTGCACCAAGCTTTCGCACGTGTACAAGAACCAATCGGTCTAATTTTGAACGAATTTTATTTTGATGTTATATAATTGGGCAAGTGTTAACCAGCTTGTTATAAGGCATTAAATGATTGGTTTGTTGTATGTCTTTTAACTTTATAATACACTCATTATTTTTCATTTATCTGGTTATGCGTGCAGATGTGTCATAAAATTAAAGGACATGCAGCTAACGAGTGATTTAATGCCCTATGACAAACGGGTTAACTCTTACCATACTTGAGTTTTTTTATTCAACCGTGGTGGGTCTTCACCAGGTGTTTTGTAGGATGACATAAGTGCATTCTTCATAATATGTCTTTTGCGGGTTTAACTTTTCCCAAGACCGAGATTGGTAGGCCTTTTGCATGTTTTTTTTTATACCTTTGTTTTATAGTGTTTGAACGGTATTTAAGATAGATTCCTCGATATTGGCCTTTGGACCTGGATTCTCGATGTAACAACGAGACGCGTTTATGAGCTATACATCAATTAAAATTTTATTTTATTATAATATTAATTATAAGTTTTAAAATATTCGAGTTATTGTTTATATTTTTTATTAAAAAATATTTATATTAAATTTTGTTTATGAGTTATTAGTATAGTTAAAATTAATTGTTAATAAATATTTATATTATTACCCGCAATGTTAGGTTACAAAATTGGTCAAGAGGAAGGAAACTTACAATATTGTGGCTGTCCATGGTTATTTCGGCCGATTGATCTTCCAATATGCTAGTTTCAACAACTCTCGTTTTTACATTTCTTCTTAGAATAAATATTTATAGATAATAATATATAATAAATATCAATATGGCATGATAAAGAATAATAATAATATATTTTGGCCTTGGCTCTCAAGCATTCCTCTTGGAAATACCTGTTAGAAAAGCTAGAAGCGAGGCTCTTCCTGTGGACTCACAGAGCTCTTAACATGACCAACAGATTCGTTCTGATTAAAGCCGTTCTTCACTCCATGCCCCTGTATCTCTTCTCAACTCTAGCAGCTCCCAAATGGGTACTCAAGGATATAAAGAAGCTTCAGCGCAATTTCTTATGGGGCAGCTCAGGTCCCAATCGAAAGTGGGCTCTGGTCAAATGGGACAGTGTTTGTCTTCCAAAGAAGGTTGGTGGTATTGGGCTAAGACATCCAGGGCATAGTAACGAGGTAATGGGAGCTAGAATTTGGTGGAGATGGCTCTCAAATCCTAACACTCCCTGGGCCTCCCTATGGACAGCCAAATATGCAAACAATAGCCCTATTGAAGAAAGAATTCGAATGTCAGAAGTAAGTACAGGTTTAGTAATTTGGAATTCGGCCATTCAACATAGGGAACTAATACAACAACATAGCTTCTAGGAAGTTAAGAGTGGCAATATAGCAAGGTTCTGGGAGGACTCCTGGCAGCAGCTCCCAAAGATCAAGGACACTCTCTCTAACCTTCCCTTACCAGAGCAAGATATAAATCAGCTAGATAAGGTTAGTCAATTCTGGGACCCTTCTTCCACACAAGGGTACAGACGATGGAAGGAGGCCAAACAAATTCTGATGCATGGCTCTGAGCAAACACAGATCTCTCTCTCCTCAGAATTACAGAAACGAAAAATCCTCTCTTCAGAAGGACTGGACATTCTCAGATGGGGATATGAAGAGAAGGGCACTTTTACCACAAGGGAAGCGTACAATGTAATCATCAAGGAAAGGATAATCAAAGATGTCTTATGGGATAAAGTCTGGGATTTCTCTAACTGGCCGAAGGTGTCCACTTTTCTTTGGCTCCTATGTCATAATAAAATTCTCACTTGGGATAACCTCAGAAAAAGAAGCTTTTCTGGACCATCTATATGTCTTAACTGCAAGCAAGCAGAGGAATCAACTTTACATCTAATGCAGACTTGTCAAATAGGGCGGAAGATGTGGGAAAAGGCTACCTTCCGATGCCAAAAGGAAGGCAGAGTGCATGGGGATATTAAAGCTACTATTCGCAATTGGAGCCAAGCGCCCTATCAAAGCAAACTCCTAAACACACTTTGGCAGCTTATTCCTGTTCTACTGATGTGGAACATCTGGAAGGAGCGGAATCGCAGGGTTTTCAAGGACCAATCAATGTCTATAGAGCAGATCTGGACTAGGCTACACCAGAACATTAAAGAAACTCTATCCATTAAGGCTTGGTCCCAAGAAGATTTTCCAACACTCCCGCAGGAACAATCCGTCTGGGCCAACTGGAAAATTCATTTGAATCAACAACCTACATCCAAAGACAATCCTACTAAGAGGATCCAAATCCCAACAAGATGGATTCCGCCGCTGAGTAACATGATTCAACTCAATTTCGACGGAGCTTCAAAGGCTAATCCAGGAAAAGCAGGATTTGGAGGAGTCTTCAGAGATCATCACGGTACACCTTTACTGATCTTTCTCGGCTCAAAAGGCTGGGACTCTAACAACTCAGCGGAACTGGAAGGATTATGGCGTGGTCTTACCCTAGCTCACGACAAAGGTTTTTTTCCACTCATCATTGAAGGGGACTCGCAAATCATCATAAACATGGTTACAAAAATCATGCAGGGTTCCCCCACACACAAGGTCAGTAGCAGTTGGAGAATGGCTCAAAGGCTCGAACTAATAGACAAATGGCTTTCTCAACACCAAGCAATTTCTTTCAAACACACTAGGCGGGAAGGAAATAAGCTGGCTGATTTTGTCGCTAATATAGGAGTGGAAAGTGGGGTAGACTTCTTTGCAGGTTCTCTCTCCAGCATAGCCTCAGAGAAACTTTCATAACATTGTGAAGAATGATATGAATCAAGAGGATGATACACACCCGGATGCGGGTGTCACTGCATCCCATTTATGGAGGAGTAACTCCCCGCCGACAACTGTCCCTGCACTTGGCTCGCAGGCGCGGATCCCACAAACCCACCGCATTTGATACGAATTCTCCAGAGTACAGAATTATGTTCACGCATTTGGTATTGAATGTGCGCTCAACTCGAGAGGCCGCGCAAGGTGTTTTATCCATGGCTTGGTTTCTGGTTCATGCAATTGCCCTCCTTGGCTCCTTCTATTTCCGTCCGCTTTTCTTCCCACACCCCTGCTTTGTTCTGGCTGCTTGGAAGCTCATCTGGTTTCTGATTTTGGCCTGGTCCGCCTGCGCTCGGCCCTTTCCCATTTGGTCCTGCCGAATTCCCTTCCCTGGTCTCTCAGTTAATTTGGAAATGGTTCATCATCGTGGAGTCTCTCGCCGTGGAGGCACCACTGGCAATCAAGGCCGTGCTTCTCAGTCTACTCCCCAGAACATTGTCCCTCTGGCCTCTGCCTCCCCGTCCTCTCCACCATCTGGTCATGCCAGGCCTCTCCCGCACAACTCCTTCCAATCAACCCGCTTCAAATTCCATAGTAGGCTCAACAAGCCCGTTTTGTCAGCCAGTATTACAGTAATCCTTGCTGAGGAGGAGGATAAGCCTAGCAGTTCGGCCCACACCACTACGTCTCAGTCTCAGGATGATAGCGTTCTTCAGGGAGAGGTAGCTGGTGTCCTGTTCAATGGTGACAACATGCAGGAAGAAGGTAAGGTGCCTGAAGCTCCTCAGCCTCCGATGGACTCTACACAACGCAATGTGCTTGCAGGTGAGCCGGAGCATCCTCCCGGTGGCATTCAGAATTTGGAGACTCCTCCAGGTGGCGGCGACACGGGAGATGCAGACAACGCGGTCGTAACGTGGATTGGCTCTCCTAGCTAGGTGGAAAAGGATGCTCTCAACTCTCCAAAACATGTTTAATGAATTTGGTTCAATGCCTAATGATGACAATTTCTCTTCTGGTCTGTTTCTTTTCTGTTATGCGTCTCTGGATAATGCCAACTCTGTTTTGCTTCAGCTCTTGTTTTTGTATCGATGCGCGCCATTATAGTCCTATGAACTGTAACAGGTCATGGCTCAGCAAGCCTTTGTTTTGGTCTAATTTTGCATATGGCTTTTCAGGGCAGATTGTTTATCAGCAAAGCCATTGTCGGCGATAGTACTATAGTGTTAAACACAACTCTGGTTTACACTTTTGTCTGTAAGGGACTTATAAAATATGCTTCAAGGTATTTCATTCCCGGAAGGGTTGTCAAAGGGGTTTGTGTGTATTAGAATTTCTGGTTGAGGGCAGGCTTCAGCCCCCTCTAAGGTCTTGACCTCTTTGTACATATTTTTTCTCTTTTTTAATAGAATAGTCTTTACGTAGAAAAAAAAATATTATATATATATATATATATTTTTTTTTTTTTTTAAAATTATTATAAGTTAGTATATATTTTATATTGTTAAAATTAAAATTATATATATAAAATTAATTAAATTATATTTTATTTTAAATTATGATTATTATTATCGGTTTCGTCTTTAAACCTTAGCTGTAATGTTACTAGTGCTTAATCTTTATGTTCTTTCTATAACAAATATGACTCGAGGGAGCAACACTCTTTCTTATAGCAAGATTATTATAAGAGGCCAAGGCTTGGGACAACCCTTTGCCATTAATCCCACCTCTTTCAGTTTTATACCTAATGGAGATCAACTTAATCAACAACTTTCTGTTACCCAACCATGGAAACAACCACCCAACAATTGCCTGCCAAACACTGCAATAGGCCCCGAGTTTGAGGTCCACTCAAGCCACATCAGAGAATATATTCAATATATGAGGGATCATGCGCTCATTAAGAAATTTATGGGCATTTGGCCTTCAAGAAAAGTCCTCCCTCATTGGGTCCAAATCGAGTGGAGACCTAAGGGCCAAATCAAGCTTGAATTGGGAACTAAGGGTTTCTTCATTATTGGCTTCGCTAGCTTAGAAGATCGAACACAAGTATTTGAAAACAACCCCTATTTTTTCAATTCAGCTAACCTGTGTTTAAGATTAAAGACAAAACGTCTATGGGTGGTAGCGCAATTGACAAAAGCATGTTGGCAAGCCCTTGTGTATCCAAGTGATTGGAAGTTCAATCCCCCTTGACATGTCTCACCAACCAAATCTAAAAAAAAAGATTAAAGACAAAACGTTTTTGTGTTAGACAAGGAAGACTTCACGACGGCTCCAATTTGGATTCAGATGTACTCATTGTAGCGAGAGTTCTAAGACGAAGAAACCCTCACCGACATCTGTAATGCTCTTACCACTTCATCAAAGTCTCTAAAGTGACCAAACAAGCTAGAGGTATATATCATATGCCCACATTTGCATTTATATGAAAATTTTTAAAACCATTCCCTAGGTCCATTGATATATATTACTAGGATGAGTTTTGGAAGCAAACACTCAATTACAAGCACATCCCCTTCTGTTGCCACAAATGCCATGAATATGGCCATCTGTATCATCACTAGCATTTGTTAGTTGCATCTACAAACCTCAATTCACCTCCTACTCTTGACAAGGATGGTTTCACCAAAGTGGAAAGCTCCTCCCCGTAGGCCCTCGCCTCGAAAAGTCTATAAAGTACAATTGTTATGACCCACTTAAGTCTCTTGAACCCTTAAAGCCTCCACTATATGAGCAACCTCCCCAAATTATTATGCAAAACTCCTCTCTTCCCCCATCGACCTTTGATCCACCCCTTTCCTCTGCTGACACTCTGCAGCCCCCACCAGTTAACCCTTCCCCCTCTACCATGTCGCCTCCTCCTCCTTTGTTTCTCCACCCCTCCCACTAGTGATTCTTTCCCTGTGACGAAAGGGACATATCAAGCCTTAGATCAAAGAAAAGATATGGATCTTGATTCACTCAACCTGTTGGAACTAACTAAAGGATGGAGAGGCAAAAACCCCTTCTCTCTCCTGAAACATCAAGTTCATCTGCTTGGTCATGCATTTCTCAAATCTCATTATGCAACATTGCGGTCAAACTTTGGAGCTTCCAATACCAGCATGATTAGTGTCCAAACCCACTCCGTGAAGGACTCGACCAAACCTCACAAGATGAAAAGAAATGCAACAGGAAAAGCAATCTGCAACTCTTGGATGAACTAGGGAAATGCAACAGGAAAAGCAATCTGCAACTCTTGGATGAACTAGGGGAAATGCTAGTCTACTCGAGGAGAATCAAAGTA
This sequence comes from Pinus taeda, assembly GCA_000404065.3. Lineage (NCBI taxonomy): Eukaryota > Viridiplantae > Streptophyta > Pinopsida > Pinales > Pinaceae > Pinus > Pinus taeda. Next base: position 1,785 of record APFE030007505.1, on the reverse strand, counting down.
ATCATAGAGGCATTTCAGATCTCCAATAAAGCCCCAACATGAAAATTATCTGGTCAAATATAAGGGGCACTGCTGGATCCTACAAAGACCCCATCCAGGTTGTTGCCATAGACTCAAATCCTTATGTTAAAGTTTTTGTCATGGTTTTTTCATATTTGTCTTTTGTTCATAATTTTTATTTTCTAGCTATTTAGTTTTTGTATGTTAATTTTTGATTTTCTTCATACTTAGCTACCTTTAGCCTCTCTATGGAGACTATGTTTTTGGCTTTCTTAGGTCTCCCTAGCAAGAGACTAGCTTAAGATTTCTTGGTTACCCAAAAAATAAAAAAATAAATTAAAAAACAATGATTATTATTATTAATTATAAAATGAATTAATATATGAGTTTAACATATATACTTTACAAAAAAATCATATAATACCATTCTTAACCACCAAAATTTATCCTCACTTTATCATTAAGAGTCTTGTACTATTTTACAATAATAATTCATAATCAAATTTCATATATATTTTATTTATTTCCTTATAACATTCTTTTTAATTAAATGGGAAAAGAAAACAAAGCGCGTAAATTATTTTTGAGATTAAATCTGAAACCTTCCTGTTTACACTACTATTAAATTATTTAGAAAAATTTATTAGCTTAAATCCTAACCATCCACTTTATTAATTATTGATACTTAAACTTAAAAAAATTTAAAACACGATTCCAAATAAACACTTTATTAGCCTAAAAATAATTTATTAATTTTTTTAATGTAAATTTAACTTTTATCTTATTTATAATATATATAATTTTCCAGACATATTTATAGGTTTTTTTTAATAAAAATTATTTAAAAATTCAAAATAAATAAATTTTGAAATATTTATTTACATTTAAATTTAAAAATAAATATAGTATAATAAAAAAATTAGTAAGACTAAAAAATTAAGATTTTATAACAATGTCTTAATTTTAATATATAAATTTTAATATATTTTAATTTTAATTAATAAAATAAAATCAATATGCTTAAAATAAAAACATGTGCATAAACTTCAATTTTCACAAATGCTTGGAAGAAAGAAACTTGAGAATAAAAACATTTCTTTTTAAAATATCAAACAAATTAAATCTTATTGATTAACAATTTTCTTATTTTTTAACTCAAGATTTTCAAATATAGCTTTTTTTAAGTAATGATAAAATTACCAAAAACCAATTCATAATCTCATCTTATCATAATCTAACATATCAAGATAAAAATCTAATAATGATAATGGTGGTTAATGTGACCAAACTTTAAATCTATCAAACCTAAAAAACAAATTCTTATTATCCTCTAAAATATTAAAAAATATTTTATTTATATAAATTTCAACCCATTGGTAACAAAAATATTACCATGAATATATCGTAACAAATTTTATTATTTATCATCATAACTATATATATTGTGTATATTTATTAGGTTTGTCTGCTATTTAATTGCTAGAACACAAAAGCCATTATAGAGAACATTCGTGAGCCGTGTCCCCTTTTACAACATGTGCACGCAAATTGAGTCATTGAATCTTTGGATGGCCGATATGATAAAGGTATCTTTATACTAAAAATTGATTGATTGAAGACGTGCAAGGCCACGCGGGTAAAGCTTTCTCATGTAAGACGACTGCAGGATGCCTTTATAGATAAGTAGCTATAATTTATAACTGTGGGATTGGATTAGATGCGAGTGAAAGAAATTTGGAGATTTAATTTTTGATATTTAATTATTATGAATTCCTGTTAAAAATG
>APFE030007504.1:751-21092 GCA_000404065.3 Pinus taeda | reverse complement strand
TGCAGAATAGCCTGAATAACACTGCTGCACAGCTTGAGTTGGAAAGGGCTTCCTCTCAAGCTAAGGACAATAGGATCAAAGCTCTGGAAGAAATTATAATAGAGCTTGGGCATGATCCTAAAGATGTTAAGGCTGTGAAAGAAATCCTGAAGCTAAGGGATGTTGATATGGCAGCATTAAAAAAGATGTTAAAAATCCCAGCAACTCTTCACCCTCAAACAGAAGAGGTTGCCTAGCTCAGGCAGGAAAAGGATGCAGCTGCTCTGCTGATGACACTATACAAAGAGCTCATCCAAACTCAGGAAAAGATGCAGGAATCAGAGGCCACCTTACAGGCAGCATTACAGCAAAAGGAGGCAGGGAAAACCTCACAGCCACCTCTAGAAACAATAAATCTGGAGGAAATCCCTCAAGCCACTGCCCCTCCCAGTCAACCGGCACAGCAGACAGCACCATCCACCTCAGCACCAACAACAGAGCAGGCTGAAAGCCTTGATATGCAAAAGCTGAGGAATGAAATTCAAGTTTTGGAGTCTCATATGTCTGAGCTAAATCAAGCCAAGGACACTCTGGAAAAAATAAATGAAAAATATGATAAATCCAAGCAGAATGTGGCTGAAAGAGAGAGGGAGGTAAAGGCCCTCAAGAAAAGGATAACTGATCTAGAAAAAGAGCTCACATTAGACAAAGTCACATCTGAGCTCAAGAGGGTCATATGGGGCCATATTGGCCAATCTATCACAGATCAGTGGGAATATATTGAGGCCATCCATGAGCAAATAACGCTCATTGGAAAAGCACATAGAGAGATACAACGAGCAAGGGCATCTCTAGGCAGTATGCCTAAGATTGCCAATAAAATGATAAATGTGCTAAATTACAGGACAAGCTCCCAGCTCATCAAAATGGGAATTGGAAACAAGACAGAGACTATCTCACTAATAAAAAGGGTCTTGACATTAAGAAACCTGATCCAGACCCTGGAAAGAAGATTCCAGGACACGCAAGCAGACATCAACAAGTTTCAGAACAGGTTTATGGCATTACAAAACAGAGGTCTGCCTAGCCTGTTGGAGCCATCAGGAAAGTTGCTCTCACATGTGAAATATGCCAAGAGAGTAAACACTTTTTCACTAAATCAGATTTCAGAGGCAGCAAGTTCATCAACAGAAACAGGACCAATAACAGGGCAGACCCTCTTTAACAGGGTAGAAAATCTATTTTTTATTATGAATGAGATCACACATTTGTTTGATGAGCCTCCTCATTTTTAAAAATATACAGAGGCCGATGAGACCATGGGGTCAATTTTGAAGCATCAATTGCCTGCACCAGATGTGTGGGAAGATTTGATACGATTACTGTTAAATCAAAGTCAGTAATTGTGATTTTTCTTTTTGAAAATATTTAAATTTTCATACACAGGAAGATAAAGGCACATCAGTAGGTATGTAGAAAGAAGGCTGAGCCAATTCAGCACAAGTATTCGGCCACCACAGCAGCATCAGCAGTCACAGGTGACAGGGCCGAGAAACTACAAAAAGATACAGCTGCACAGACACGTCATTCAGTAGTTATATCAAAGCGCTCAACCGACTCCGTGAGCTCCAAAGGTCAAAATTGTTCTGACAGGAGTTAAGAGCCTTTAAAGTTCATTAAATATTGTAATAACTTTTCATCTGAAATCTCTGTACGAGTTAATGAATATATTTTCCCTCTCAGATGACTCAATGCCTGAGATATTTTGTAATAGACTTCTATATATTCCCCCTCGCATTGGTTAGCAGGGGTTGGAGATTGGATGTAAGAAATTTTTTGATATCGATTTTGCTCCTCTTCTACTGTAAATCTTCAGAGGATTAATGCAAAGGACGATGGAATTTCCAAAGCTCTGTGTCTCTTGATGTCTTGGTGGTGTATAGCTGAATGTTGCAGGATTCCTGCGTATCTCATGACTCAATAAGTTTCTCTTGTTACTCTTTGTTATATGTTTGTTATCTTGCATATATCATTCATGTTTCCCATGTTTCAAATATCTAATAGCAAGGAAAAAGAATAGTCCCAGGATTTAATCACAGATTACCCTGAACTCAATCTAAGCTATTATAAATGTTTTCTTCAGTTATGGTAATGAAAGTGTAATTCTTAATTGCTACCTTTCACACTATATCATCACAGTGATCTATTGTTTCAGGAATTCAAGTTTGCTCCTGAGGAATACATCCCTTTCTCACATCCCAGCTTAGTGAAAAATTCTTAATTGCTTTTCATTGGTTGTTCACACTTCATTATCACAATCTACAATTTGTTTCACGAAATATATAAAGGCCCTGTAATTCCAGCTGCACCTAACTCAGGATTTCAAGAAACCAACAGCCACAGACTCCATTGCCCAATGGATTAATTTACCTACAGAGAACATTTCAAAACTATCATAAATCATCCCCTAACCAAACAAAAACCAAAGAAAACCCTCACTTCATAACTAGCCTAAAATCTCCATAAAACAGAGACAAACCTAACAGAGAGAGCCCTCTCTGATTACAGCTGGGCTAGAAGCTGTAATCCAAAGATTTGTTAGTGGTTACCCCGACCGAATTCCCTTGGGAGTCATAGGGAACAACCTGGGTGTTAACATTGCCCAGGCCAAGAAAATTGATTGCTACAATATTTCTATTGGGCTTGGAGGCAATACCTGGTGATCATCCATGCTAACATCATGTTCGGAAATCTTCTTAATCTTTGTGGATATAGAAGATACCATATTGCAGGTCTCCACTGTGGCTACTTCCGCCAGATTACTCAGAGGTGGTAGAGAAAAAGTACCCATCAATGTAGGGTCTTTTAGGAGGCCTACTCCGATATTTTGAAGCGATGGAGAGCTTCCATGGATCATGGGGATGCTTCCCGTAATTTGTGAACTGTTGGGGAGGAAGGTTTGTTGGTCAATGATTGTAAATCATCCTTGCAAAGGAAATGCAATCTTTCTGAAGTATGTTGACACAACAGCAGCCATAGCATAAATCCAAGGCCTTCCTAGTAGAATGTTGTCATCGAGGTTTCCATCAATAAATTCAACATCAATTTCTACTGTTTTGCCCCCAGTTCAACTTGCAAGTTATTTAAAATCCCATATGGGATGTATGTCTGTCCATCGAATGCTTTTAACGTTGTTGATGACCGCGACAAGGGTGGTGAGCCTAATGTTTTCCAGCAACTCATTGACATAATGCATGTGGATGCCCCCTCATCAATAATTGTTCGATGAACAGATTTGTTGAGGGCTTTCACTTGGATGAGGAAAGCGAGTTTTGCTGGTAACTGTGGTTCATATCCTTTATGATTAAAGGCCACAAGATTGGAATCTGTTGGGTCAATCCTACCTATTGCTGATAATAGAGCCTGCTTTTGGGAGGGAAAATTTTGCAGTACTTCAAGTGTCGACATAGCGGATGGCGATTGGGCCAAATATTCCACTATATTATAATTTTGTGCTACTCTAGCACGAGGATTAAATGTCGGTTTGTGTACTACTCCCTTTGGCAGCTTTATCGTTAGTTCAGGAATGATGGGTGGCACAACTTTGGTCGAAGTTGTTGTCGAACTACTAGGTTGATCGATAGCCTTGTTGTTCGACAATTGTGGATTCCCGTAATCTTTATTCCTTGTCAATAACAAAGCATCATTTTGTTTCAAAATGGAAAGCATAAGCACTTGGGATGGGGAAGCATTGTTGCTAGCAACCAAATTGGTTTCTGGGTTTTGGAAACGGATCAGTCAATACCGCTAAGGTTTTTGAGTTCTTGAAGAATTTCTTAACCTCAACTTTATGTGGACAATCTCTCATCCAATGATCATCATCGCATATGTGACATCCCGAAGGAGGTTTCTTTTGCCCATAAGGGTTTGCAGAAGATTTTTCAGGAGACAAAACATCTTGTTTCTTCTTTTTTCTTTTCGCTTTTTTCTTGCCCCCTAGTTGCTTCGGTTCTTTGCCTTTGTCAGTCGACACGGCATTAACTTCTGAGGCAAGAAGTTCTACATTTTCATTTTGACTAGAAACCATATTGGCTTTCTTAGATGTAGCCTTTGTAGTTTTTGTGTTGGTCGTGCCTATCACACCATTGCCATCATGAGAATCTTTGTTTGATTTAGGAGGAGGAGGAATGGAAAACTCTGGTCTAGGAGAATTAGGGATTTTGTCATAGAGCATGCCAGACTGAGTATAGATCAAGTCTAGATATTGCGCACGAGCAATGACTTTCTCTTAAGTGACGACTCCTCCCTTGGCCATATCTTCTGTAATAAAGGGTAATAGTGACTTAATAAACCATTCAGCTAATAGTTGATCAGGAACATATGTTTTTACCATTCGACGATGGCGTCGCCACTCATGAATATGATTAGATATGTGAGTGGCTGTCGTCTGCTTAAAATTGGTAAGAAGCTTTGTTCCTATTTCGTACCTTATTGGTAACTGAAAATGGGTTAAAAAGGTTGTGGTGAGGGTGTTGAAGTTATCGAATGAAGCTCTAGGCAATTCAATGTACCATTTCGTTGTCGGACCAGTTAAAATTCACTGAAAAAGGCGAAGCCTAATCGAATTGTCATTGACAGTGTTGGACGAACATCACAGACGAAAGGTCATCACATGATTCGATGGATCTTCACCCGGATTTCCATTGAATTTAGGGATATCTGATAGAATTTTATGAGGAATCGCTCGCCACCAAGGGGCATAAGCAATTGGATCATTTGTTAACCGATTCAGATCCGGTAACTCTAAAGTTTCTATGAAAGGCAACTGTTGATTCAAGTTTGGCGAAGCATACCTAGGATAAGATGGGATCACCTGAGCTATGGGTATTTTCATACAAGTATAATGTATTTGATGCTGATAACTTTGATAAGGTTGATGGGCGTAACCATTATGATATGATTATTGGTAACCGTTTTGAATATATGGCTACCCGTTACCTGCAAAGCTTTGTTGCTCAGGTCCTCGGTAAGCTTGCTGGAATTGCAGTTGTTGATATTGCACGAGCCATGGCTGTGAGACCATTTGCTGTTTCCCAATACTAGATGTTTAACCAAGCTGAGGGGTTATAGTACCCGTTTGAGGCTGAGTCACTTCAGTTAAGGATCCACTAATCGGCGGTTGTGGTTAAGTCGCGGAGACGAGAGGTTGTTGTATTACGACTTGAGAGTTTGGAGGTTGACATACAACTGGCAGTGCTTGTACTTGCGACACTGTCACAATAGCCGGTGTAGTGGGAAAATTCGACACAGGTTGATTTGGTTGTATAGAATATATAACTCTTGGCTGTTGAGGCAGTATTGGTACCCAACCGCTAAATGCGATTCCAGCTTAACCCAAATTCTATTGTGAACTCTCATATGGTTGTTCTCCCGGAGAGAACAATGAAAAGGCATACTACACCCCATATGGTGGCAATCCAGTGTTCAAAGGGAAAATTGGCCTTTGGAGACTGGACTGCCCAAATTGATACTGTTGCGAAGGATCAATTTGCTGAGACTCAACATAAGAGATTCTAGATAAGGTTCTGAATGAACAAATAGGAATAGACCATACCATTGAAATAGTCCCTGAGTGGACTCCATCTAGTGGTTGAGAACTAGTTGGGGCAGATGGTATGACAGTGAACATATTTGGAGTAGCAGCAGGAGATTCTGCTATTGCTGTGTTAGATGACACAGTCCTAGATGTCAAGGGTTATTCAGACATATTAAGTTTATCCAAAAGACTTCCTAGCAATTCTATAGGAACTTGTGATGAAGGGTGAGTAACTTCTGTAGTAGAAGGATATAGGTGGATCCCAATCCCAAAATGAAATGGAGTACTGGGTGGAAGATCCTCTGTAATCTCTTCTATAGCAATCAGTCCAAGCAGAAGAGGTAGACCGTCAGGTCCGTAAAATATTTCTAGTGCCAAAGAAGGTATAGTCTCTGCAGCGACAAATGCTGGAGGGGTAACACCTTTCGAATCATCCCTAGATGGAGCTAGTTTAGGAATAGAAGTGTTTACCGCTACACTAGGATCAGTTCTAATGTCTTCTTATAACTTCGGAACTTCTTCTGTAGAGGTAGGGATACTAGAAATAGTTGGAGTAATTGGAGTCTTTAAGTATGTTGAAACACAAGTTTGAAACAAATGAGGAGATTTTGACCCAGTTAAACGAGTTCGCTTGGCCCGGAATGGTTTCGTTTATGGAGTCAAAGATGGTTTACTCGTTAGTCTCCGCGAATGATGGGGTCTTGATTGAAGTTCTTCCACGATTGTGGATTACTTGATCAACTCAAAATAAAAAAAGGGGAAAATGTGATTCTGAATTAAATGAATTTTATGATGCTTTGACACAACTCACTTTTTCAATTTTTAAGAGTCGAGAAAAAGCTAAAGATGACTCTAGTCACCTTCGATTTTTAATGATCCTAAAGTGACAAGTGCTCAGATGGACCTTTTCTTTTAAGGAGTCTGAAAAGGAATGAAAGTGACTTCTCTGGAAATCTAGACAGAGGGATTACCAAACCAATCGCAAAATTGTAGAATACTTTTTACGGTACGACAGTCAATCTTCCCGAATGCTATGTTCAGTGCATTACGATCGATAGGGCAACAGGAACGACTTCCTAAGGATAAAGGATATAGCCTATTGTGGTCCCCCAATATATACTCAATGGTACATGGGAGCACAACTCTGTACTGGCACTTGTCATCTCAAAGAGGAGGAATCACCCAACCTACAATGAAAGCGATAGTTACTAGGCTTTACGATGCCAGAATACGTCTCTAGCCTAGACTTCTAAATGTTGTTCGTTAGGTTCCAAAGCATTTTTATGTTCATTGAAATTTATTTTACAATTGATATTTCTTAAGAAGTTTTCCTTTAAGGTTCACCGCATGATGTAGATATACAATTCCTAAATATGCAATCTAAGATGATAAACAATTGTTTATTTTCTTTTTGCAATGAAAATCCTAGCTACTAAGAAAAGAGAAGCGAAATTCTTTCAACATAGAGCAAAGAGAACACACTAAGATGCACTGTCCTAAATCAATTTCCACAAGCAGTCTAAATGCAAATGCACATGCATGTATTTGTTTTATGCTTTCTTAATGTGTGAATGACAAAAAGAATGCTAAGTACAGATCTGAACTATCTTTCTTTCAAAGCGACAGTACTACCAATTTTCTTTTCAAAAAACGAAAGGAAGACTAAGAAGACACTTTGCAACGTTGAATCGAAAACTGCTTTCGACACCTGAAATATTATTAATTCAAATCAAATACAAGAGAAAAAGTGTAATCGACTATCAAAAAGAGGAGGATTCTTTTCTTTGACTGAAAACGACACTTGCGACACTTTCAAATCAAAAGATTACAGTTTGATTAAGCTATTGTTTGCAAAGGAGAACTGTAAATGGTGAAAAATACATAAAAACATTCACAATTCTTTATACAATGGAGGCTGAATAATGCAAAGGAATGGAGTTTCAACAGTGGTATACTAATCACAGACAGAAAAACTACTAAATAAAGCTAAAGGCAATGAAGAGAACCAAAATCTGGAGGCAGAAACAGTCTTACCTAGTCATCACACTTGTAACACAGGGAAACAGGGATGCATCTCACTGCAGCATATGGGAGGTGTGATGCGCCTAGACTGCGAATGAGAGATAGTGCAATGGTCTAGGGATGCGACTGGGCTTGGTTTTTTCTCACAGTTTGCAGCTTAGTTTAGGGATTTAGGCTGAGCTAATGATATTCAGTAAACACAAAGCATAGGGGCTGATCTAATGAGGTTACTTGAGCCACCACTAGGGCACTTAGGATGTTTGCAAGTCAAATGTTCAGTTCATAAACTATCCCGGAGATTAACTGAAGCAGCGTTGATCTAATTTTTAGTTGCATATCAAAAGCAGTTCAAAGGCTAGCTGGCTTTACTTCAGGCTCCATCTGTAGTTTATAAAGCAAAGACATAGAAACAAGAAAACAAGCTATTCGCTCCCCAGTGGAGTCGCCATTTTGTTATCGGGAAAACTAGTGTCCATTCAAAGCTGCTAGTCCCACTAAGATGGGTAGCTATCTTAGAAACAAACAAACTAAATTCACTTGTGTTTTCATTTATGAGAAATAGATGAGAGAGAAGCAGAGTACCAACCTCAGTCTTTCGCTTGGCTCCTTGCTTGTTTCCTCTCCCCTTTGACAGATATTTGCCACTCCTTCCTTACTTGTCCCGCTTCAAAGAACACCTGTAGAGTCAAAGCAGCATAATACCATCAAAGCATAGAGATCTATAACCATACACAATATAGGATCATATGTATATTGACCATACAAATGCATATATCAATACAAGATTCAAAGATGTACAAGAACATGGAGGAAAACTCAAATAGCTTTATTGATAGTAGTAGAAGAGAGGATTACAACCCATTGATCTGACCTAGCGCCATCCTCCCAGCATGAAATCCCTTCTTCACCTCATGAAAAGCTAGATCACCCAACACTATGATGTTCCACAGAGAAACCAACAGCACTTCCTTACAAGATACAAAATTCCATCCTCTGGATCTCTAGGATGAGGGATCCATATATAGATGTTTGTAGGTGGGTGAGTCAGCTTCTGAGTTTTTGATTAGTGTCATTTCTCTGATAGTTCTTGGTTCCACTTTGAGATTTCATGATCTCTTACTCATCCCTGGGAAAATTCAGAGAGGCAACTGTCAAATGGGCAGTTTCTAGAGGATTCTCTAGGTTTTCACCTAGCCAATTGCCTTTGACATTTGTCTACTCTCGCTCATTGCACCCTACAGAAGGGATTTTTAGTATGCATCACACTTTCTGCATGTAGTAGGTGAGATGCATCGCACCGTTAGCACTGAGCAGTCTGTATGGTCCAGTTTTGACCAGTTCTGAGTAGTTTTTCAGGGAGAACTTCTGGGAGATGATGTAATCAACTGACCTTGTTCCTTTAGGGTGTGTAACAACAATTTTAGGGGCTTAGAAGCCCTTGTTTTATGGACATATGAGATTGGGGTTGTAGTGCCCAAATATGTCTATAACACTACCACCTTTGGCTTCATCATCTTTGGAAAATGTAATGGGGCTCCTTTGTACCTCATTGTCCATGTTTGCATGAAACTAATAGCAGTGTGCATATTTGACAAGATGTGTGCCCTCCTAGCACAACACTACTGCCAACCGTTGAGATGGACAACTGACTTATGCATGGTGAAAAATCTAGAATACACCATCTGCATGACTCCCTCGAGGGATGATACTTCATCCAGTATCGCTCTCTTTAACTCTCCCCTAGCGGATGATGTAACATGTTCTCCTCCCTGCTTGGCCACTTGTAACTCCTTAGTCATGCGCTTGTCCTCAGCTATCAAGACTCACACACTCGAGTTGGTGGCTTCAGCATATGCTCTGGTAGCATTGGCTAATGTTGTTGGATTCTTGTGCACATCGGACACGATCACTCACTCTTCAAACTGCACAAAAGATACATGGACATCCATAGTAGGCACCCTATGCAAATGCATAACTCTATGTTGTGATTCATCGAAAGATATGTTGTGCATATCCGCCTCCAGAATGTCTTCAAGGATTTTTGTGTCTCCTTGATCGCTTGGGACTTTCTCTGCTTCCGGATCTGGTGAAGCAAGTGGGGTCACCTCTTGGTTCTAAGGCATGAGGTCAATATCCTGATATGACTCTGGTTGAACCATATTCTTCTTCGTCTGCTCTATCATTTGTTCAATCTCTTGAGCCAAGTCCTGCTACTACAACTGCTCACCCTGTTTGCTTTGTGCCAGCTGCTCAAATGATTCTATAACCTGTATGGACATAGTTTCATCAATCTACACATGTTACGCCTCCTATTGTACATGTTCCTATTGCGATTCCTTCTCTCTTTTCCAGAGCTCTTGTTCTTCCCTGAGTTGTCACTTCAACTCCTTTTATGTTTCCTCCATCCTCTATTTCTCTCTTAGCCTTTGTATGATCCTGTTGTCATGTTTTCGCCTCTTAGCCTCACTCTCCAAAGCAGCTTTCATCACTAGTGGATCTGCATTGAACTTGCAACTTTGCTCTGCCTTTGTGTTGTCAGCAACCTTTCTTTTGCCTTTGTCACACGCAAGTATGCTACCCTCTGTTGCTATTGATCATGTTTCTTTATGAGATGTTTCTTCCCTCTACTTTGCTAACCACTCTACAGCTATGTCAACTGGTTCATTGAGCCTTAAGAAGTGATAACAGCCATAGGTCTTCCTCAGGCCAATGAAATTCCCCGTGGATCCAAGGAAATTGCATTCTTGCATAGTGGTCCTTCACCAAGCAATATGGGTCATACAGATTGAAACTTATGGTGCTAAAGGTGAATCTTTTGAACTCCTCTGTCTCAGTGTCAACATGCTTGAGATTCTGAATCTCATACAAGTCGATCCGCAAAGGAAGAGCGTGCCAAGGTGCCTTCTTCTTCCTGTGCAGTCTAGCTAACAACCCTATCGAGATGTGATATGAAACCTCTTGCATGATGAGTTTATCCATGGAAAACTTTGGTAAAATATGCAAAGCCTTCTCTGCGTAGTACATAAATATGAAGGTTCCAAGGGGTGAGGCATACCAATGTGCTATGTTGATCAATGCCTCCAATGTTGCCTGTGACATGCATGGTAGATTCTTCTCAAATATCATTTTGTACACTGGGGTGAGAAAGTGGTCTGAAAACTATATGATAACTCCATGGATGCTTCATTTAGAGAACTATCTGCAATAAGTGTGCACGGAGGTTTCCAAAGGTGTCCATGCCCAACCGAATCTTGGGAACTGCTGACGAGCACAGAATACATCCAGTATGTAAGAAGACATGTATATCTCTACTTGTTGACCCTTGTGTGGATGTCGAGCTTCTGTCACCTATTCATTCAACCTGAGAGAAAAAATGTTGGACCAGGTGCAAGGTCTTCCTTCACTGATCAATTGGTCCAACGCAATCACTCAACCCTATGGGAAGGTCTCTATGCTCTCTTTATTATAGGACAAATTGACCTCCTAATCAACTCAGAGGTGAAAGACAAGATGACTGAAGCAATGACCACAATTACAGGCCCAAAATCCACACTAACGCTCTCTAGACACTGACAACCTGCTTTATAAATCTTGTTAACAAGCATAAAGGACTGTTAGTCACCCTGCTAACTCTTGTTGTTAGACCAGGGGGAGCATTAGTGAACTTAAGTGATGTTCAGAAGGCCATGCCAACGAATCTGCTCATAAATATCTAGATATTAAATCCCTAAATTTGCGCAAGAAAAGCGAGGAAACTCCAACAATCAAGATATTTGGAGAAATTCTATTATAAGAATGAAGGCAAATGGGAAAAATCTTGTGAACAGGGCAGGTTCATGGTTTTTGCCCTAATGAACTCTAGATGGAGCTTGGAAACCCTAATTCGATTGCTATATAAGCAATGAGAGGGCCATTGAAAAAGGTCAGAGCATTTTGAAGGATAGCCCATAGAGTTGTTGTGAACTATCATATTCTTGAAGGAGCTAGCTGAAAGAAGGAGAGAGAGAGAGGAAGAAGGGGTAAGGAAGGTTGATACAATGGATTATTGTAATCACTCTTCCATTCTGAATATAGAACTATAGTTGTGTTCCCTACTTCAAAGTGTTGGTGATATTGTGTATTTATTTTTTCATTATGATGCTTATCGAGTTGAGTAGTTAAGTTATACATTTATACATGTTTTTTACGGATTCTTACATTAGTTTTCAGAATCATATGCTATGATTGGTTTGCGTTGTCCTTTGTGCAGGAATTGTCTTGGAGCCACCTTAGAAGGAGTTATTCTTACCGCACGGAGATCCCCAAGCGAATCTAGAAGGAACCAAAGGTGATCCTCTTTCCATACCCTGTCAAATTATGTTTGATAGATGAAAATGTGTGCAACTGGTAGCTTTTGCAGATAATATTGCAGTCTATCAAAGGTCCCGAGAAGGCCTTTGAGGGTAGTTTTCATCCCGTGCATTTTACTCCATAGCAGAATTGGCAACTCTGTTGGGGACTATACATCTAGTTCCTGGTTACCCGAACTCTTCTCATATCTTCTCTTTCTTCTATGAGCTTCCTGCTTCTTCAAATCCTTTTTTGATCCACTGTCTATCTTGTTGCATCCTGCAAAGTTGCATTCTCCTCAGAAACTGATCCTAAAATCCCTCTTTTTGAGTTATTTCCGTCACTAATGCAAGTTGCCAGTCTACACAGAGCTTTATAAATCTCTTTAACTGTGCACAGGGAGCGTTAGGCCAAACTAACTCTCTGTTTGCAAAGAAACAGAGTGTTAGTCTCCCATTTCCATGTTTTTCAGAAGATTTTGTGGACCACAAGGGGGGGGGAACTTGTCTCAGGGGCTAAAGTAAGATCTACAACAGTATCATGTTAACAAATTTGGTGTCTTGAAAATTTATTTTTAAGAAAATGTTTTAGTTCTTCTCTCTTAAAAGACATTATTTTTTGAAATAAAAGTTGATAAATTATATATCTCCTTCTGTCAAAATAGTTGTAGGCTGCTTCATTTTGGTTTTCAGTAGTTTTTAGGGAATATTGAGAAAAGAAACTTTCGGTTATGCAAGTGTTGAATGGCTTTAGATGCACTGACGAATCCATGAATATGTGAAATGATACATGTGTAGAATAAGACTTGTTTGCATAAGAAATTGAATTTTTTTTTCAAAGCATTATCTTGCATGGTTTATTGAGTTGAGAGTCTCACCATATTCATATTTCAACACCCCTACTGAAGACAAATAAGCGAGTACACTAAAATTTACATTAAAATCAATCAGATACTCTTTTATGAGCAAACCAACATTAGCTAGATTAGGACCTTGGGATAAGCATGTGAGTGAAATGCCCAAGGTTGAAAATGAAAACTAGTGTCGTTAACGAGTGAAAAATCCTGCTACACTCATATTACCAGGACCACTCCACTAACAACAGAGTGAAATACGAGACAACATCGGACTGTAATTGAAGGTAGCATGCCTTCTCTTACAACTCCTTTGGGCATTCTGTGTATTGGGGGTCCCTTCGGGGATTTCAGAACTGAGTCGGGGACTCAGGTATCCTGCCCACATAGCATAATGTCTACGACTATGTCCCCCCTAGTAATGTCTGTGATTTGAGGTATCTCTAGTGGCAAAAACTTCTAGGTACTTACCTAAGGTGACTGGGACGGGGTGTCCTAGTACCTAAAATGGACGGACCTACTTTGTCTTCAATTTTTGGAGGGTGCTCATCTTCATGAGAGTACTTGGCCCCTCAATCTGAGGTTCGGGTGAAGCTCAAAAGTAACCGTAATCGTACATTTTTCCATCCTTCTCTGTTATTCATTGAGAGACTAGATTTCATCTCTAGTAATCGATGCTTATCAGATGAGGTATTTTCCCGCTGTTTGTTGATTGACATTTTAGTTTATTTTTTCTTCTTAGGTACCTGAGTGCTATCGTTTTTTAGACTTTAAATAATATCACATTAAAATCTATTTGATAAAACTTAACAGTCATTGTGGCTACATTCGGCCCTCATCATCAATCCAGATGATTGTTAGGACTTCCTCCACTCATTGTGGAAGATCCGCCGAGTTCCATTGACTCAAATTCCTCATCTTCGAGGAATCAGTCTCCTAAATCGCACATGGGATTTGTGTGGATGATTGACGATTGTAGTTTGCCGAAGGATTTCTTTAGGAAGGATTTGATCCTCATTTTAACACTCCACTTACAGATCTGTCGGAACCTATCGTTACTCCCACGATACTTGTACTTCCTTCTCCAGTAGGTGGAACTTTCCCATCTCTATCTAGTCGATGCCTCAAGGGTTGTGGAATTATAGAGACGTTGTTGGTTCTTTACCACTTCCCCAATCGACGGTCATTACAACACTGATAATGTGGAATCCCGCTATCCCATTCATCCCAAGTACTGCAACTCACATAACACCCTTTATAAGTGGGACCCAACAGATGCTAGGTTCCACTCCTATGGTGCCACAAAGCATACCTTTGACTAGTGCCACATATATTGCTCCATATAACACTCAATGCGGCACTATGGGCATGGTTCCAATTTACCAACAATAAGATTGGCCGCCAATGTGCAGTTCCAACCCCCAGATTCAAATATCTAGGGTGGTTCCCAATATGCACATGCCGATGGGGAATGTCACAGTTCCCCCATTGTTCTCAGGCATGCATGCACAGTCGCTGATTTACATGAGTGTTCCCTCTATCAATCAAATCCATATGGTTAGTTCTGTGTCAGTTGGGAATCCACAAGGGATTCCCACCCAATCCATGGGGGAACCCTACTCACAAGCTCATACGAGTCAAGGGGGCACCGCTTATACTAGGGGCAACTTCATACCCCAGTATCAAAATCTTCATGGAAATCCACTCTACAACATCGTACCACAAAGCAACTACTACACCACATAGACCAAGTACACCATGGGGAACCAAACGATGGGAGGATCACAGAGCTCCTCAGGTCATCTGTCATCACCATGGTCCGAGTCGGGGGCACCCAACAATTTTCCTTTTTTGGCAACATTAGATATTCCGGACTTATACAAGTTGACAAACGACCCCATCTACCACAACTTACAATGACTGCTGATCCCGCATAAAATACCGATAGACATTCCTAAGTTCGACGGAAAACAAGGGGAGGATTCGGGCACTCATGTCACCACCTACCATCTCTGGTGTGTTTCTAACTCTATGGTGGATGACAATGTCTGGTTATGTCATTTTCCCTGCACCCTCACTGGAAATGCAGCAAAGTGGTATATTGAGTTACCACACATGTCAGTGAATACCTTTGACACTTTAGCGATGAAGTTCCTAAAGAACTTTCAGTTACCTATCTGTTATGAGACAAGGACAGAGCTCCTTACTTCGTTTCGTCAAGATACTGCCACCCACATCTCCGATCACATCCATGAATGGAGACATAGGCGGAGGATAGTCAAAGCTCTTATCCCTGATTTTCTCTTAACAGACTGGTTCTATAAGTCATTACTCCCACAAATCGCTAGAGATGTCACTCTAGGTGGTGCAGTCACAGAGGACCAATCCATACGTCATGCCTAGCACTTAGATTTGATTTATTCACAGTTTGGCACTCTCTACGACATTATCCCCTATGCTCCCAATAACCCCAATCCTCCCACCACTCAACACACTGGAGCGCATGCCGACGAGATTGTCGGCGCAACCTCCGGGGTCATTGTAAAACAACTTAGTGGTTCCATTTCCAAGCTGGAAGTGGACCCCTCTACCAAAGTGACTACTCTTCCTGCCACCGCAGTTAATTCTGTGTAGTCTCAACGGAAATTCGGTAGCAAGAATAAGAAGAATAAGAACAAGACTGCTCCTTCTGAGGAGCAGTCATCTAAGTAGCCCAACCCAAAACAGAAGGTTGTTGCGCCTACTGATGAGGAAAAGGATAAAGGCACCAACTATTCGTGCAAACTCTGTCTTGAAGAACACATAACCTGGCATTGTCTGCGCCTTCATGAATGTACGGATTAACTTGCCAAGAAATATTCTGGTAAGACACATGTTGTCCTTAGAAATCATTTTCCTACTCAACAGCACCAAAATCTCATTGCCAACCAACCGCAACCCATGGCAGGGGGCAGCAATGGTTCACAACATCCTTCATCTAGAGAAGGATCTTCTGTTGTTCACACATTTGGAATGGTATATCTTCCCACAAGATGTAAATCTTATGGAGCTCTTATCGCTCCGGCAGCGGAACCATCCTTAGGTCAAAACCCATCGCCGCTCAACGATCTGTATATCAAAATTTTGGTTGAGGACTTTGTAATTCGACCCCCCAAGGGGGAACTTCGACGCACAACGCAGAATACATCTACACGTGTCGCCCAACACTACAATATCGTAGAGGATTTGGCGCAAGCGTCGTTGGCTATGTCAATGCTCGAAGTATTACAAACATGCCCCAACCAACAGAAATATTTGCTTTTGACTATTGGAGGTATTGACCCTATGGATTCCATGCTTGTTATTTTCGACATGGACAAGTGTAAACCTCCCCTTTCCCACCAGCTTTCATTTTAGGTGCATATCACTTCGAAAGGTAAAGGTATACACAAAACTATCATCGATGAATGTGCTTCAACCTGTGTCATGTCGGCTTCATGTTGGCTCGCCCTAGGTTCCCCAACCCTATCCCCACCATCGAGCTCCCTTAAAAATTTTGGCGGCCACAACTTTATCCCAAAAGGATACCTAGCCAGTTTTCCCATCACTTTGGTTGGGAAAACCGTAATGATGGATGTAGAAGTCATAGACAGAAAACTCGACTATAATCTATTACTGGGTCACAGTTGGACATATGCCATGACGGTCGTCGTATCTACTGTCTTTCACATCACCCAATTTCCATTGTATGGAAAGGTTATTACAGTAGATCAGTTGTCTTTTTGCACCCCTGATTATTCACCATTACCAAGTGGCTCTGTAGCCCTAGTAGGAGATGGAACCGATAGTTACATCAGTGTAGGTACCAATCTACTAAAGGCCTCTTCCCTCATGGGTTGTTTCCCTCTTCAGCCCCCGAAGGTTTCACAGATGGGAAATATGCTTTCATCTATTCCTCATGAACAGACCGATCCATGGATCCTACCAGCTCCTTCAGACATTTACACATACGAAGTACAAATGCCATTGTCACCCACTAAATTGGCCTGTGAAGCCATTCAAATTACATTTGAATCTCCGGTCACTTTGGTTTTGGCCAACAATACCACTGCCCCTTCCATAACCACTCTTTCTTTCGATCCACTCAATCAATTCCTACCAAGGGAAGAAGTTATCGGAGAGATCATGAGGTTAGAAGAGTGACCTTGGGAGGATTTGCACCATCATGTTTTGATATCTAATACAGACATGATTCCTCTTCAAATCCTGTCACTTGACGCACATGAAATTGTTTCCTCACCGTATACGACTACCCAACTTTTGGACTCAGAAGGAAATAGGGGCAATATTTCACAAACATTGCTCTCTGATATTTCTGTCATGACAGGCATCGTGGAAAACATACAGAGTGGAGCCAATCACAATCTTGAGGAAATTATGAGTTTCACCTACCCGTTTAGGGACTTCCACGATTTTTTTCCTTGGTCTTATAAGGAAATACATGGCATAGACCCTTCTAATGTCAAGCATGAGATCGAGAAAGACCGAGCATTCTTTTTATGGTATTTTTCTTGCTCTTTAATCCAAAAAACCTCGAGTCTTCTTCTTTGGGCTCATTAAACTACTACAAAGACGTCTAGAGCATTGTTAGGGATATTTTATTTCTCTTTAAAAAATATAAACATCCCCAAGTTTTCATCGTTAAGCTCGTTCAAATATATCTAACAATGGTAGAGCACTTTTGGAGACATATTATTGCTCTTTAAAAAATATAAACATCTCCAAATTTTTGTAGTAGGGCTCGTTAAACATCCATACCACAATCAGTAAACCACTTTTAGGGATATTTTATCGCTCTTTAAACCATATAAACATCCCCGAGTTTTTCATCATTTGCACTCGTTAAATATATGCAAATGATGCTCTAAGCACCTCTTTTCTTATCTTGTTCCAGCTCATAAACTGAAAAATACCAATGAGGCATTCTTTTTAGGCACTTTTTTCTCGCTCTTTAAACTGAAAAAATCTCGAGTTGTGTCTTGTTGGTCGTTAAACATGCTAAAGATGACCCGAGAATTCTTTCGGGTACTTTTTCTTGCTCTTTAAAAAATGAAAAATCCCAAGTTTTTGTTACTAAGCTCGTTAAAATGTCATGATAAAACACGAGTTTAGTCTGTCACCTCGTACTCCTAACAAAGTGAGCTCGACATCTATTGGAAAAAGGTTTCTTTTTATCCGTGTTCAATAGATTAAAATATGGAAAAGTAACCGATCCGGGTATACTATTAACATTTTGTCGCCCCCAGCTAACAACTATGATAAAGATACCACCAAGGAGTTTCTCTTTACGATCTTTTCAGACTCTCTAAATATGAAAATACCACCGAGTTGTCTAGTTTGGACTCTTTAAATATACAGACAAGATATAGAGTCGTTCTTTTTACGATACTTTTTAGACTCTTAAAAGATGAAAAAATCAACGAGTTTGCTTGTCTGGACTCATTAAACTAATCAGATAGGGCAAAGAGTCGTTCTTTTTGTGATCATTTTCAGACTCTTTAAACATGAAAAGATCGATGAGTTTACCCGTCTGGACTCATTAAAAAACCAGATGGGGAAAGTGGACAATACAACTGTATCATGTATTCGAAAGCATGGTTTGGAAGCATTCATTCCCTTGAACATGGCACTCCATCAGATAAACCTTCATTTTGATAGCCTCTCAGTATGAACCCTACCAACCTATGAGTTTTTAGCCTATATACCCTGATGTAATTGCATCTCTGTATCTTAAACACTCTGTAGTGGTCATGACTCTAGTGTTGTCTGGTTAAAACCGTTGTTGTGCCTTCTATTATTCAAGGGTTCCCATTTGTTTCCTCTATCAACCAATCCTACATATCCTTTCATCATTCCCTCCGTTTTTTAGACCCAAAAGCTCAAAAGATTCTTCAAAAAACAAAATCATCCTTGTCTGGTTTCGTGTCGACTGATGTAGGACACGTCATTGCCTACCTTTCGACAAGTTTCTTCTTATCGACTTCAACACTCTATCTAGGAAGATAACCTAGAAACACATTCAGTGCCTTGGTGCTTGTAGACATTAGTGGCAAGTTACCTTGTTTTTTACCACGGGTTTTCATTATTGGCTCCTGGTTAAGCGATTCTACAAGTGTTCGATGACAAAAAATCTTTCACACTCGTTAGTTTGCACTGTGCATCTTGGAGACCATCACCATTATCGGTGGCCTTCCTCGCATCCGTTAACATTCTCCATTATTGGCTGGTAATTAGATGATTTCGTGCATGTTTGACGTCAACACATATTATCACATGTGTTGATCTATGATGTTTGGTGAAGCAGGAATCAAGACCTTGGGTAGAGGCTTACATCATTCAGCCTTGTTTCCTCTCCCAAGCTGCGATATTTTTCTTTGGAGACAGCTATTTTAGGATGATCTATTATGACACTGGATTCGCCCTGTGCCATATTGGCAGCTAGCATTGTTATATCTCTGAGGAGAAAATTACTCTAACATAGCTACTAAGCATGGGAATGCTTAACTCAGGACATGACAGTTTATATATATGTATCTTTATTGTATCAGGTTTTCCTTGTCGCCCAAAACCTTTCTCTCTCTCTCTACAAATATTTTGAAATAAACTTACAGTGTCTTTTCATAAAGTATTTCGGCCATTGTCTCTGCCTTTGATCTCATACTTTAGAGGGCATCTGTTATAGGACAAATTGACCTCCTAATCAACTCAGAGGTGAAAGATAAGATGATTGAAGCAAATACCACAATTGTAGGCCTAGAATCACCTTGTTAACTCTTGTTGTTAGACCAGGGGGAGTGTTAGTGAACTTAAGTGATGTTCAGAAGGTCATGCCAACGAATCTGCTCATAAATATCTAGATATTAAATCCCTAAATTTTCTCAAGAAAAGCAAGGAAACTCCAAAAATCAAGATATTTGGAGAAATTATATTCTGAGAATGAAGGCAAATGGGAAAAAGCTTGTAAACAGGGAAGGTTCATGGTTTTTTCCCTAATGAACTCTATATGGAGCTTGGCAGCCCTAATTCGATTGCTATATAAGAAACGAGAGGGCCATTGCAAAAAGTCAGAGCATTTTGAAGGATATCCCATAGAGCTGTTGTGAACTGTTATATTCTTGAAGGAGCTAGCTGAAAGAAGGAGAAAGAGAGAGGAAGAAGGGGTAAGGAAGGCTGATATAATGGATTGTTGTAATCACTCTTTCATTCTAAATATAGAACTGCAGTTGTGTTCCCTACTCCAAAGTGTTGGTGATATTGTTCATTTATTTGTTCATTCTAATGCTTGTCGAGGTGAGTAGTTAAGTATACATTTATACATGTTTATTACGGATTCTTACATTAGTTTTCAGAAGTGTATGATGTGATTGGTTTGCCTTTTCCTTTATGCAAGAATTGTCTTCGAGCTAGCTGTTATGAAACCAGCTCAAGAAAAGATAGAAAAGATAGATCAACGCCTTAGAATTCAGCCTCTTCGAGGGGGAAACCTCCTTTACATTACATAAATGAACAATTCTTGGATGATA
>APFE030007502.1:263417-289188 GCA_000404065.3 Pinus taeda | reverse complement strand
AATAATATTAAATTTATTAATATAAGTTGGGCTGGGTCCTAGGGTCAAAAATAGCCGTTATATAGCCGTTGGAGTCTCTGCTCAGTCTATTTAACTTGCTAGGCCAGATTTGTTTCTTCAACTTTTCCTGACGATGAACCACACTAGTTGGTTCGAAACGCGTCGACAAAGGTCTTTTTTATGTGATTTACACCGAAGCTCTTCTTAAGACTATAATATTATCTGCAACCGTTACAAAGTTACATGCATGTTCATAAAAAATAACCAACTATCAAAGTAGGATAAATAGATTACCTCAAGCCTCTGAATAGATTTGCTGGAGAGTGCAATGCAACTAGGCAGAAGTCCCCTGAGCCGGCTCTAGGTCAAGTACTGCACATATAAGAGACAAGCATAATCACGACATACAACTCTAATAACTAATACATGAATACATAAAATAACATCTAGTTACACATAACTAAGCTACTCATGCTAAAGGGTATTGGACAAACAAATGAATGAATGAATGATAGTACCAACACCATGAAGTACACAATACAACTGCAGTTCTATATTAATGTTGGAAGAGTTATTACAACCATCTGTTGCATCAGCCTTCCCTTACCCATCCAACTTCTCTCTCTCTCTCCCTTCTTACCAACTTCTTATGATTTGAGACAATGCTCAACAATCAAGTATGATATTCTTTCAAATGCTTTAACCTATATCATTATAGCCCTAGCTTTGCTTATGTAACAATTGAGTTATGGTTGCCAAGTTCCTCCTTGAGTTCCCTAGGGTAAAAGCAATGAAGTTGTGATTCTTTTCAGCTCTTTCCCATTTGCCTCCTTCATTCGGATTAGAAATCCTCAAAATAAGTTAAATCTGGATGTCTCCTTACTTTTCTTGAGTGATTTTAGGAACAAATATCTAGATATTTATGAGTTAATTCATTCCTTTGGCCCTTAGAACTTCACTAGGATCCACTAACGCTATTCCCGAACTAGAAACTTCAGTTAGTTGGGTCACCAACAGACCCATAGGCTTGCGAAGAAGATTTATAAATCATGTTGTCAGTGCATAGCCAACGTTAGTGTGGAAAAAAGGCATGTAATCTTGGTATTTGCTTCAGCTATCATGTCTTTCCCCTTTGCGTTGATGAGGGGGTCAATTTGCTGTAGAGCAAATGCCCCCTAAAGTATGAGCTTAGAGGCTATGATGATAGCCAAAATACTTAACTATAATTTTCCTTCTTCGACAAAAAGAGAGAGAGGATCAGAGCTTCGGGTGGTATGGGAAACTTGATACAACACATATATATAAAACTACTAAAATCATGTCCTAAGTCGGGCATTCCCATGCTCAGTAGCTATGTTAGAGTAATTTTCTCCAAAGAGATATGATGATGTTGGCCACCGATAATACAGCGTGGATCCTGTGCCATAATAGAATCATCCTGATAAGATATCTCCAAAAAACAATGTACGCAACTTGGGAGAGGAAGCAAGGCTAAGTGATGCAAGCCTCTACCCAAGGTCTTGATTTCTGCTTCACCGAACAACATAGATCGATACATGTGAATCTGTGTTGATGTCGAACATGCATGAAATCATCTGATTACCAGTGAATAGTGGAGACCGTTAACAGACACAAGGAAGGCCACCAATAATAGTGATGGTCTCTAAGATGCACAATACAATCTAATGAGTGTGAAAGATGTTTTTGTCATTGAACACCTGTAGAATCGATTAACCAGGAGCCAATAATGAGAACCCCTGATCAAACAAAAGGCAACGTGCCACTAATGTCTGCAAGTACTAAGGCACTAAATGTGTTTATGGGTTGTCTTCTTAGATAGAGTGTTGAAGTTGATAGGAAGATACCTGTCGAAAGGTAGGCAATAATGTGTCCTACATCAATCGACACGAAACGAGAAAAGAATGATTTGTTTTTTGAGGAATCTTTGAGCATTGGGTCTAAACAACAAAGGGCATGATGAAAGGATATTCTTGATGGGTTGATGGAGGAAACAAAAGGTTAACCCTTGAACAATAGAAGGCATGACAATGGTTTTAACCATTCATCACTAGACTCATGAACACCAAAGAGCGTTAGGATACATAGATGCAAGAACATTGGGGTATCTAGGCTAAACTCATAGGATGGTAGGATTCATATTTGAGAGGCCATCACAAGGAAGGTTTATCTGAGGGAGTGCCATGTTGAAGGGAACGACTGCTGCCAAACCATGCTTTCTAATACTGAATGTAGTTGTATTGTCCACCTTCCCCATCTGATTAGTTTGGCGAGTCCAGACAGGTAAACTCGTCAACATTTTCATATTTTAAAAGTATGAAAAGGACCGTAAAAAGAGTGACTCTATGCCCTATTTGATTAGTTTAATGAGTCTAGATAGGCAAACTCATCGATCTTTTCATTTTTTGAGAGTCTGAAAAGGATCATAAAAAAAGTGACTCTATATCTTGTCTGTGTAGTTTAATGAATCCAGACTAGGCAACTCGATGGTATTTTCATATTTGGAGAGTCTGAAAAGATCGTAAAGAATGACTCCATGGTGGTCCCTTTGTCATAGTTGTTAATCGTGTGTGACAAAAGGTTAATAGTATACCCGGATCAGTTACTTTTCCATGAGTTAATCTGTTGAATCCAGATAAAGAGAAACCTATGTTCAATAGATGTTGACCTCATTTTGTTATGAGTACGAGGAGACAGAGTAAACTCATTTTTCATCGTGAATTTTTAATGAGTCACGCGATGACAAACTCAATACCTTCATCAAATTTTAACGAGTCAAATGAAGAAAACTCAATGTATCTTTCTCATTTTAGTTAGGGAGGAAAAAGAGGTAAAAGAACTGCTCATTCCTCCTTCTTAGGTTTAACGAACCCAAAGGAGGGGAAAACTCGAGGATTTTTCAATTTTAAGAGCGAGATATGGTACCAAAAAAGCAAGTGCTCTGGTTGTTGTCGTATATTTTGAACGAGTCTAGTGAAAAAAACTTGGTATTTTTCAGTTTAATGATCAAGAAAAGTACGTAAAAGAATGCTCAGGTCATATTTATAAATGTTTAATGAGCCTAAAGACAAAACTCAATATTTTTTCAGTGTTATGAGCGAGAAAAAAGTGCCTAAAAAGAATGGTCTAGTGGTCTTTTTCAGTTTAACGAGCTAGAAAAAGAACGAAAAAGAGTTGCTCAGACCGTTGTCATATATGTTTAACGAGCCCAATGATGACAAACTCGGGGATTTTTCAATTTTTTAGAGCAAGAAAATATCCCATAAAAGAAAAGCACTCTTTGAGAATTGCATGCAACTTTTACTGCTTTTCATTCCTGAAGGTACTTTCATCAAAGCGGAAAAAGGTATAAAAAGCAGAAATTCCTATCCATATGGGTTTATGCATGATAAAAAATCATGGAGAATGGACTACTTCCTCTTTAATGATTTCAAAAAATTATGTCTCCAAAAATAAATATAAGGAAACATTTTGAGCTTTCACATTCACCATTTTCATTGTTTGATATTTGTGAGAGCATTTTGGAACTAAAGAGGAGCAGATTTTCCGCGGACCATTGTAGGAGATCTGGGCAACCATTTGACATGCTGTCAGTCCCAGGTGAAGGCAAAAACCTTTCTATATGCATTTATTATCCTTTCTTGACAGTTTCAGGGGTGGAATTTTGTAGATCTGAGGTGACCTAAAGCCCTGTTTGTGTACTAACGCCCTCCAGACGGCCTACAGGGAGTGTTAAACGCTTTGTACGAGCTACTGGAGGGCATTAATCCTCCCTATGTACCACTAGGAGGAGCGTTAGAGCTGAAGAACGTAGTTAAAAACCTCATGCAAGGATTCCTGAAGCTATTTTGCCCCATTTTGACTGTTTTTTGTGTAGGTTTCAGGCCGTAATGACTAGCCTATGGAGAGAATGGGCCCATGATAGCCAGGAATTGCTTATGTGAAATGATCTAGCATGCATACTTGCATTGTGCCACTACGTTTTACTAAAGTGTGCAAAGTTCGAGCTGATGAAAGGGTAGGAATATTTATTGAGATGGATTATCCAGTGCTGGGATGAACACGAGCAAGTGTTCAGGGTTGGAGATCAGGTGCTAGTTATTGACTGTGATGACATATATTTTTTGACTGGTTTTTCATGCCATGGGGCATAGGAAAACCTCACCGGTGGTAGGCTAGATCCGTGATCTACCCTAGAGCTGGTGCAATCCTACTGCATCCCTGATAGCGAAATGGTTAGCAACAGAGTCCCCATAGAGAGCATAAGGTTCACGTCTATGACAACAATTTTATGGTTGATTGTGTGGTTAGTAGGGCCAAAGAGTCCCCACGTTGCAATGAAGGCCCAACTATTTCTTGCAGTTGAGTGTGTCCAGCCACAAATGTTGACTTAGTGTGAAGCAGTGCTTCACCAATTGAAGGCAGAGTTAACGGCATGCAAGACTCGTACCCAACACAGTTTTGGGTATGGTACTATTATAGTTTCATTCTTTCTTGAGAGGGAACTGTTATGCGCCCAAGCATGAGCTTAGGTCCCCTTGATCCGAGGGAGCCAAGGCAAGGCCGCTGGTCATCACTCGATCCTCACACAGGAGGAGGACCAATCTGGCATTTCTTCGAGGAATACTTATTCCAGTGGCTTCGTGGCAAAATTATGATGATTGATGCTTATGAGGGCATGGACTTTACTGGTGACCTAGACTTGATGCTACCACCTGGGACCAACTAGGGTCCTCAAGATGAGAATGATTTTTTATAGTACTTCAAGTATTTTTTAGCTTTTGAATGTTTATGTAATGCTTTTATAGGTGAAATAAGCACTGACATGAACTTTTATGCTTAACACAGATGTGGCGCCATTACGACTTGTAGGCGAACGCTGCCATATGCGATGAGGAGGCCAACTACTTGCTAGAGGGGATGGTGCCGATAGTCTTCGTGATGTTCTGAGGAACTTGGAGGGCTTGACCATAGGTGTCCCCCCCCCCCCTTCCTATGATTCCTGCTCATATGTAGCTGCACACAGTCAGTGTACCTGAGCGGTTTCTGGTTCCTCTTCGGAGGATAGCTAGAGAAGTTTTAGCATTTTAGGAGCAATAGGCTCTTTTTAATAGGTGTTTTGGCGTAGCCAATGAGTGTTTGTAGCTGGGATTTTTAGCCATTTTGTACATAAAACATCCAATTTTTGGAATATTTCGATGTAAAAGACTGGATTTTGATATCTATATCTATATATATAGATATATATATATAGACATTTTGGTATTTTGATGGTGTAATTTATTTTAAATTTTTTTGTAAAATTTTTAACTTAGTAAATTTTTACTTTTCATGCATGCTTCTATAAATAATGAGATAGATGTCAATATAATAATACCTAGTTAGCTAATGAATCTACAACTGTATTAGATTCTCAAGGAATTTGTTCATATGTGATTATTTCAAATTGACATTCTAGGATTCATACCCTTAGATAATGATGTAACAAGGTTGGATTACGAATGTGATAATGATTTGTCAATTGCATAACGACTAGCTAGGAGTCTAACCTAACCACCAATTTGGAGATGGCCCTTGATGATGCTTCCATGAGAAGTGAAATTACGGACATGTACTTGGCAATATTGTTGGTGGCGGTACCAAGAATGACTCCCCTGGAGAAAAATAGCTCCAACTCAGGTGTGTAGATGACCCAAGCAGCTGATGCAATGTGCCGCGTGTGACGACTGGCACCATCTACATATCCTACGTATGCTAAGGGTAACGAAGACAACTGCATTGCGAGAAGAATGTATGAGACAAGTACTCCAATAAATATCAAAACAATCCAATCACACCAAAAAGGGAAGCAAAACTTATGAATACATAAAATTACAAAGCACATGCCTAGTGCAATACTAGGCATAATACCTTTTCAGAGAGAGCCCATTTCTAGGCTCCGTGAGCAGGAATCCTTCCCAGTCCTACAGTTCACATGCTCCTTTTGAGAGGACATTCTTAACAATATAGGGACCTAGCCATAAGGATTGAAGTGTTCCTCCCCCTAAGAGGTCATGTTTTTTTATCATAGATCAAAACAAGGTCTCCCTCTTGGTAAGAACAAAGCTTAACCTTTTTGTAGTATTGGTATTTTACTCGGCGCTTGTGAGCCTCGAGTGCCAATTCAACATCTCGATGGGTTTCTTCCAGTTTATTAAGGTATAGTAAGCATTCTTCTTCGGTAGTAGTGTCAGGCAGAAGTTCAACGACTATTTGTAGGGAAGGGATTTGACACTCGATGGGTAGAACTGCTTCAAGGCTATAAACCAGTTGAAAAGGTGTAAATTCCATGGCAGTTTTTACTGAAGTTTGGTACGCCCATAGCACTGAATATAACATTCAGTGCCAACCTACGGATCATGGTTTTTAAGATGCCATTGATAGCTTCCATTTGACCATTAGCTTGGGGGTAGTAGGAGGATGATTGATCTTGACCAAAACCAAGAAATGACGTTAAATAAGACATCATATGGTTCTGGAAGTGAGATCCATGGTCTGTAACAATCGTGCTGGGTACACCAAAATGATAGATAACCTGATTGAACAGGAATAATTCCACAGTTTCTCCATCGGCTCTGTAGATAGGAAGGGCTTCGGCCCATTTCGTAAAATAGTCCACAACTACTATGATATAGTTGTGTCCAGTAGAGGAAACAAGATTACAGGTGACGAAGTATATCCTTCATTTAGCAAAGGGGCCAACGGAGATCAATAGGTGCAGTAGGGTTGGAGGAGCACGCATTTTCTTTGTGAATATTTGACAAGGATTGCATTGCCGGAAGGTCTTAACACAATATTTGAACAAGGTCAGCCAGTAATAGCCTGTGCACAAGATTTTTTGTGTAGAAGATATGCCAGAAAGATGATTGCCACATGCCCCAACATGGCAGTCATTTAAAACATGCTCCTTCTCATCATGAGTGAGGCATCGCGAAGAATTGTATCCACACCGTGATGATATAACGTATCGCTAATCACTAGATAGTGTCGTGCTTGGTGACGAATGCACCAAGGGTCGCCTGTTGATGGTTCGGGGCGGAACTATTGGGTTTGGAGGTAGACAAGAATGTCCCCATACTAAGGGTCAGTGGTGTCAATAATATAGATAGCCTCATCCAAGAGAGGATTATGGGCTATCTCATTTGGATCGATGATGGGAAGTTCTGACAAAAGTTTGGCGAAGGCTAAGGAGTTCTTTGCCTTGGCAGCTGTGAAAACTAGATCAAATTGTTGGAGGATCATGATCCATTTTGAATATTTTCCTCCAATTATTTGATGAGACACAATATGTCTCATGGATTCTCCTAGGTGATGACAGTATTCTGTCACAGCAGTATGTAGTGTCAGAATCGGTTGACAATAAAGACAACTGCCAATGACAATGTTTCCACATACGAATATCTGAGTTCGGGCCCAGCCAGGCCTTTAGAGAAATAATATATCACATTTTCACTCCAGTCATCATGTGTTTGAACCAAGACCATTCCAAGAGAGGATGGGAAGGCTGCGAGGTATAGAAGAAAGTTGCAGCTATGGTTGAGAGTGCTAAGGGGTGGGGCTGATATAAGCGCCTATTTCAAGGCATCAAATGATCATTGAGCTTAATCATCCCACAGATATAACACTCCTTTATTAAGTAGGCACATGAATCCTTTCATCAATTCAGCATAATTTACGATGAATCATCATAAAAAGTTTTCTTTACCTTGCAAATGTTGGAGCTGTAGAATGGATTGTGGTTCTGGGAATTGAGTAATTACCTTTACCTTATTGGAATCAACCCTAATCCCGTACTTGGAGACAATGAATCCAGGTAAGCATCCAGACTCGATGAAGAAAATGGATTTATGCGGATGTTGTAAAACCGACACCTTAGAAAGATCGCTCTTAAATGGTTTAGGTGTTGCATTTGTTGCTTGGAATGGGTTGGAAGGTCATCCAAGTAAGCTTGAATGATATGCCTGATATCGTGAAATGCATAGTCCATGGCTCTTTGAAAAGTTTCTCCAGCATTCTTTAAATTGAATGGGATTTTTCAATAGGAAAAGATGCCCCATGGGTAGACGAAGGTGGTTTTATGCTGGTCTTTGGGTTTTATAGCAATCTAGTTGTAACCTGAGAATCCATCCATGAATGAAAATGATTCACAATCGGCGCAGTCATTGATAATTTGGTCGATGAACATTGTCAGATATTATCCTTAGGACACGTGGCATTCAAGTCTAGATAGTCGACACATACATAGATGGTTCCTTGTTTTTTATCGACAGGAACTAGATTGGAAACCCATTCCGTTAATGGAACAGGATACACGAAACCAACATGTAACAATTTTTCTTCTTCGTTTTTTATGGCTGTCGTTTTTGGGGATGGACCGGTCGAAGTCTTTGACGGACAGGTTTTACATTGTCATAAAGTGTGATCTCATGCTTGACAATAGATGGATCTATGCTGGGCATTTCCTCATAAGACTAGGCAAATACATCACAAAATTCCTTAAATAGGAAGGTGAAGCTTGCAATTTCCTCAGGATTGCAATTGGCTCCAATCTGGATGTTTTCCACGATGCCTGTCTTGAGAGAAATATCGATGAGCAATGTCTTTGAAATATTGCCCATGTTTCCTTCTGCCTCCAAGTTTGGATGGTCGTATAGGGTGAGGAAAATATTTCTGGTATGTCAGGGAATAGGATTTGAAGAGGAATCGTGTCCAAATCAGATAATGAAACACAATGGTGTGAATCCTCCCAAGGTCTCTCTCCTAAACTCATGATTTCTCGAATAGCTTCATCCATAGGTAGGACTTGATTCAGTAGATAGAAAGAAGGAGCATTTATGGGAGGGGCAGTGGTACCGTTAGTTGTAACCAACATGACCAGAGATTTGGATGCAGATTGAATGGCTTGGTAGGCCAATTTAGCTGGTGATAGTGGCATTTGTTCTCTGTATGTGTCAAGTTATAAAGGAGCCAGTAGGATCCATGGATCAGTCTGTCCATGAGGAATAGATGAAAGCATGTTGACCATCTGTGAAACCTTGGGCAGCTGAAGAGGGAAACAACCCATGAGTGAATAAGCCTTGAATAGACCAGTATCGAGACTGACGTAAGAGTTAGGTATACCACCTACTAAGGGTACAAAACTGCTTGGTAATGAGGGATAATCAGGGGTGCATAAATACAACTGATCTACTATAACTACCTTTCCATCCAATGGAAATAGGATGATGCGAAAGATAGTAGATATGATGGTCTTCATGGCATATGTCCAACTCCGACCCAGCAAGAGATTATAGTTGAGTTTTTTATCTACGACTTCTATGTCCACCACTACCCTTTTCCCATACAAAGTTTTGGGGTAGCTAGCTAGGTAACCTTTTGGGATGAAAGTGTGGCTGTCAAAAGCTTTAAGGGAATTCAACGGTGGGGATAGGGTTGGAGAACCTAGGGTGAGCCAACATGAAGCTGACATAACACAGGTAGAAGCACCTTCGTCGATGACAGTTCTGTGTATACTTTTACCTTCTGAAAAAAATTTCACCTGAATCGTGTGGGTCGATTCAGGTGAAAATTTACACTTTTCCATGGAAGGTTTACACTTTTCCATGTTAAAAATTGCAAGCATGGAATCGTGTGGGTCGATACCACCAATAGTCAAAATCAAAGCTTTCCTTTGTGTTGGGAATGTTTGTAATACTTCGAGCACCGACATAGCCGATGACACTTGTGCCAAGTCTTCTACAATGTTGTAGTTTTGGGCGGCACGTGCAGATATATTGTGCATTGTGCATCGAAGTACCCCTTTGGGGGGCGAATTACAAGATCATTAACTGGCCTTTTGATATGAAAATCATTGGGCGATGGTGGGTTTTGACTTGAGGAAGGTTCCTCTGCATGAGTGACAGGAGCTCCATAAGATTTGGCTCATGTTTGTAGATCTACTATTTCAAAGGTGTAAATGGTAGAAGATCCTTCACCAACTGAAGGATGTTGTGAACCATCATTGCCCCCTTGTGGGGGTTGGGGTTGGTTTACAATAAGGTTTTGCTACTACTAAGCAGGAAAAGGATTTTTTAGGGCAGTGGGGGTCTAGTGAGTATCCTTTTTAAAAATGTATTATGTGCATTCCTGAAGATGCGAACAACGATAAGTCATGTTGTCTTCAACACATATTTTGCATGGAAATCTAGTGGGTTTATCATTTTCATTGTCAGGAGGTGTTGCGCCCTTCTGTTTTGGGTTTGGCTACTTTGTTGACTGCTTCTCAGAAGGAGCGGTATTTTTCTTATTCTTCTTGTTCTTACCACAAGTTTTTTGCATACACTGCACAGATTTTATCACGGTGGTAGGAAGAGGAGTCGATTTGGTAGAGGGGTCCACTGACATCTAGGCAATGTGACCGTTGAGTTGTTTTATAGCAGCCCTAGAGGTTGCACCAACAATCCCATCGGCGTGCACTCTGGGGTGTTGAGTAGTGGAAACATTAGATTTACGAGGGGCAATGGGGATTATGTCATAAAGAGTGCCAGGCTATGAATATATTAGATCTAAGTGTTGGGCATGATGTATCTATTGGTTTTCTATGACCACACCACCTAAAGCAACATATTTAGCCATTTGCGAGAGTAAGGACTTGGAGAACTAGTCTGCTAAGAGATAGTTTGGGAGGGGAGCTTTGACTAAACTCTGCCTACGTCTCCATTCATGTATATGATCAGAGATGTGGGTGGCGGTATCATGATGTAATGAAGTGAGGAGCTCTTTCCTAGTCTCATAGTAGATGGGTAGATGGAAGTGCTTTAGGAATTCCATCGCTAAAGCATCGAAGGTGTTTACTGACGTGCGTGGTCACTTAATGTATCATTTAGCTACGTTGCCAATGAGGGTGCAGGGAAAAATACATAACCGAAAAATATCATCCACCATGGATTTTGAAACACACCAAAGATGGTATGTGGTGATATGGGTGCCTGGATCCTCCCCTTGCTTTCCTTCGAACTTGAGGATGTCCATTGGTATCTTATGCGGGATCAGTGGCCAAAAGTAAGTTGTGGTAGATGGGGTGATTTGTGAGTTTGTACAAGTCGGGTATATCCAACGCTGCCAAGAAAGGCAGAGAGTGTGGTGCTCCTAACTCAGACCAAGGCGATGACATATGACTTGAGGAGCCTTGCGCTCCTCCCATTGTTTGAGTCCCAATATTATACATGGGCTACGTGGTATAGTAGTTGCCTTGAGGTATGGCATTGTAGTGTGGATTTCCGTGGGGATTTTGATACTGGGGTAAAGAATTTCCCCCAGGATAAGCGATGCACCCTTGAATCATTTGAATTTACGAGTAGGGTACCCCCATGGATTGGTTGGGACCTCCTTGAGGATTCCTGCCCATCACAGAACTAACCATTTGTCCTTGATTGACATAAGGAATGCTCATGTCAATCAGTGACTGACCATGCATGCCTGAGAATGGAGGGGGAACTGTTACATTCCCTATTAGCATGTGCATATTGGGAATTCCCCCAGATACTTGAATCTCGGGGTTTGAACTATATAATGGTGGCCGACCACATTATTGGTGAATGGGAACCATTCATGATATTATTTTCCAGCAAAATGTTCCATTGCCTAACATTGGGATGTAAAGGTTGTTTTCTTTAGAGAATGCTGAAATCAAGAAGAAGGTGCAGGAGTTGCTTAAGAAGGGCTTCATTAGGCCTAGCACATCACTGGGTGGGTCACCAATTGTTTTGGTGAGAAAGAAAGATGGTTGGTGGAGAAGTGCATTGATTACCGAGCACTGAATAAGATAACAATAAAAAATCGTTATCCCCTTCCACGCATAGATGATCTTTTAGATCAATTGAAGGAAGTTGTTTATTTCACCAAGATAGATTTGCATAGTGGATACCATTAGGTCAGAGTTGCAGAGCAAGATGCATGGAAGACTGCTTTCAAAACAAAGCAGGGATTGTATGAGTGGTTGGTTATGCCTTTTGGCTTAACCAATGCCCTTGCTACTTTCATGAGATTAATGAATGATGTACTCAGGCCTTTTATTGATGATTTTGTTATTGTGTATCTGGATGACATTCTAATTTTTACTAAAACATGGGAAGAACACTTAGAGCATGTTAAGCAGACATTAGATGTTTTGAAAATAGAAAAACTTTATGTTAAACTCTCAAAATGTGAATTTGGCAAAACATCTCTAAATTATTTGGGTCATATAGTAGAGGGTGGTGAATTGAAAATAGATCCCCCTAAAGTGGCAGTCATTGTAAACTGGCCTAAACCCAAGTCTGCTACAGAAGTGAGAAACTTCTTAGGAGCAGCACAATATTGGAGGAAGTTCATTTCTAGCTTTTCCTCAATTGCAGCTCCCTTACATGCTTTAACAGGATTGAATAAGGTGTTTCAGTGGGGAGGAAAACATCAGAAAGCCTTCGACACCTTGAAAGAAAAAATTAGTACAACACTTGTACTAGCACTACCAGATCTACAAACACCATTTGAGATCCAAACTGATGCCAGTGACTATGCCATGGGAGCAATGTTGACACAGCACGATAAACCCATATGTTATCATTCTGAGACTTTCAATTCTGCAGTAGTTAACTATCCTACATATGATAAAGAATTGTATGCATTAGTTCAAAGTGTGAAAAAGTGGAAACATTACTTAATGGGCAAAGAGATATTAATACATATTGATCATCAACCACTTCAATATCTACACTCCCAAACTATGTTGCTGCAATCAAGACATTACAGATGAATGGGTTGTCTACAAAAGTTTCATTTAGTCATCAGATATAAAAATGGCATACACAACAAAGTTGCAGACATGTTATCTAGACCCATTATAAATGCATCTACCATACTTAAGCATAACTTTGTGCTACATGAAAGCTACATAGAACAATATGCTCAGGATATGGACTTTAAAGATATATATGCAACTTTGAGTCAAGGAAAAATAATAGAAGAATTGAACTATCATATGAAGGACCGACTCTTATATCATTGTGGAAAACTATGCATTCCATAAACTGAAAGAGTAAAGATAATTAGGAAAGCACACACTTCTCTGATATCAGGTCACTTTGGGGTAAGTAAAACAGTTGCGCAGCTGCAAAGGTTCGGCTATTGGCCGAGAATGAATGAGATAGTTTCTAGATATGTAAAAGGATGTGTTATGTGTGCTAAAAGAAAGCCCAACAACAAAAAAATAGGCTTGTACACTCCATTTCCAATTCTTTCTCACCCTTGGGAAAGTGTTTCCATGGATTTTGTTGGAGGACTGCCTAAATCTAGGAAAGGTCATGATTATCTATATGTTGTTGTGGATAGGTTCAGAAAAATGTGTATTTTGATACCTTGTAATAAAAATATTACGGCTGAACAAACTGCAAAATTGTTCTTTGAACATGTATGGGTTCATTTTGGATTACCCACTTCCATTATATTTGAATGAGACACCCGATTTGTGGGGAAATTTTGGCCACGTCTGTGGGAACTGATGGACACCAAATTAAGGAAGAGCATAACTTTTCACCCACAAATAGATAGCCAAATAGAAGTAGTAAACAGGTTAGTGATCCAGTTACTGAGAGGGTATTGCGGAAAACATCCTAAGCTTTGGGATGAACACTTGTGTTATGTACAGCGTGCTTATAATAGAGCCAAACACTCTTCTACATAGAGATCTCCTTTTGAGACCTGTTTTGGTTTCACACCAAGATCCCCTTTGGATTTTGTCTTTGGTAAAGATACCATGGTTGATGGATGCAATGATGCAGACAAGGCAACTAGGTTCATTGAATAGATCCAGGAGATCCACCAGGCAGTATAGGAATAGTTGGAAAAGAGCCAGGCCAAGTACAAGGCTAGGCATGATAAGCATCGGATGGAGCATAGTTTTCAAGTTGGAGACCAAGTCTGGCTGTATATCAACAAGGACAGGATGCAAGGTGAAGGTAAAAAGCTAAAGCCTATCCGGTATGGACCTTTTAGGATACTTGAGAAAGTTGGTGAAAATGCTTTTTGCCTTAATCTACCAGCGTACATGCACATCTACGCAATCGTAAATGCCAATTGCTTGAGATTATTTGAACCTTCGATGATTGAGGATCTTGAAGAGCAAAGTCAATTGCCTTCTATTGATGACCTACTACCTGAGTATCTCAATGACTTGCAGGGAGACACAATGCTAGATAGGAAGGTGAGGAAAACGCACAAGGGATATATTGAGTACCTCAAGATTGGGCTCAAAGGTTCAAAGCCAAGCAGTGCAAAGTGGATTGAAATTGGACAAGTGAGAAAACAATATCCTCACTTAGTTGAAGCTTGAAAACCAACTTTTGGTGGTCCAAAATCTTCTTCAGTTGGAAGGCCATGATCCGAATTGGATCCATAAAAGACTATAAAAAACCATGACTGTATCAGCTCAGAGAAAATCTCTAAGGAAATCCAAAACAGTGATAAAAAACACCTTGAACCAATGGCAATGGCAGCCAGCGTGGAACGATGAGGACCCCGGTCAAAACGCGCTGACCGAAGCCCATGGAGACTGTGTGGGAAGCACATTAGCCCCTAGGAGCCCCGGATTGGGAAACAGAGGTGGATTTTGATGTGCAATTAGCACTTTATTGCTAATCGCGCATCGCTGGGCAAACAGGGCCAAAATGGAGGAAGCCCGAGCACTTGGACACATGGCGAATAGGAGAACCGCGGGCGAAAAGACAAAAGCGCTAAAAGGACAAAGGCGGGGCCCACACTCTGGAAACCGGTGATATTGATTGGAGCACCCTCAAACGGTAAACAGTTTTGGAGGAAGTGGAGTGATCCCACTCAACGATTGATGTGTGGTGGTCGAGGTGAGAGAAAACCAACATTGATCACGCGTTATCGGTTGAGCAGGTCAACCGCGCAAGACGTGTGTACAACGTTGGATCTAGGGAATCTAGATCGGACAGCTGAGATTGCGCATGATGAAGGAAGTAGAATCGATGAAGGATTAAGTTGCATTTGTAAATATTTGAGGTCTGTTTGGTCGCCACAGTGGAGGAAAAATGGATCCACAATGTAACTGAAGAAATGAATTGACGAGCAGACTGGCGCTATTTAGAGGAGGACACATGGCCACTTCCCGAGCATTCATACTAATGCCGAACAGGGAATTTTAAGCGCAGCTACAGAAGGTGAATCGACAAAGGCGGAAGAGGAATCGAACAGGCATGAGTTCGAATGGCTAAAAGCCATGAATAGTGAAACATAATACATAGTTGAACACTGAGAGACAGACACCAGAGAAGAATGCAGTAAAGCAATAACAAGAAGAGACAGAGGGCCGAGCTAACCAGCGACAACGTCGAGCACCAGAGCTTGAGAGATTCAAGCCATCCCATAGAGGAATCTATCTGGGTTGAGCACCACATTGGGCTCTTGCCACTGTAGACCAGAAGGTCACAAAGCTGGTAGGAATAAGAAGAGTCTGTGTACTCCAGTGGCTTGGGGAATCCAAGGACCACCCTGTTGTTGTGGTAAAAACACAACCCCCCCATTATTGATGCGTCCACTTCGAATAATGGGGACCCTTTCTATTAAAATTTGGCCAAATACCTTTTTGGATTTTTATTTTAGTTAATTGCCCTACGCTTTCGTTAATTTTTGGTTTTCTTTGGATTCTTCTTTTGATTGTTTTGTTAGAATCGATTTTTTATAAGCTTCCCATTGACGCTTGTTTCACCTCATTTGGTCAACTAGTTTGAAAATGGCACTCATTTGAAAGTCTGATTATTCATGTAGCCTGGGTTAAAAATGCGTAAAATGTACAATATTGCATTTTGTAGATAAATTAGTTCAATAATGCATTCATTTTAAATAACCCGTAGTGCGTTTTTACTAACATTTTTCCATGTAGCCAAATCATGAAGCAACCGGATTTTAGTAATTTACTCCAATAAATTATTAATCTCGAAAAATCATAATTTCAAAGTGGCTATAATTTGTTTTTCATTTTATTACAAATAGTTGTAATTTATAAAATAAACCAAAATAAAAAAGTAATCTTTAATATTAAATCTTAAATAATTATTATTTAAAAATATAATTAATTTAATTAAATTAAAATTTAATATATGGAAAAATAAAAAAAAATAGATTTTAATCGCATCGGGAGCTTTCAAATGACATGTTTAAAAAAAAAAAAAACCCGATAGACTCATACCCCCGACGCCGATTGCCGATATCGCATCGGGGACTTTGACATTGTAACATGTTTGACAAACGATACACTCATCCCCGATCCCCGATACCCGATGCCTCACTTCTCCGATAATTAAAACATAAAACAAAGGGGCATTAACCAAGTGTTAATGCATCGGAGCTTTTATGCGAAACATGTTTAACAACCCCTCCATCCTCCCGATTGCCAATAGCGAAAAGACATAAAAACAATTCATTAACGTTTTGTATGGTTTGAGAACTCTTACGAGTGGAATGAATAAAAGTAGTGTAGGTTAGTATATATTTTTAATATTAGTTTATATATTAATATGTTATATGTAATATATTGTATTAATTAAATTAATTAATAACATGCAATATATTATATTAATTAAATTAATTAATAATATGTAATATTTTATTAATTTAATTAAAATTTAAATATCATTTAGATTAATATTGATTAGTTTTTAATTAGATTAAATTTGTTTATGAATCGCTAATTAGATATCAGTTAATTAGATTAATAAATAGGTTATTAATAATTAGTTTGATTTATAAATTAACAATTAATTTAGAATTAATTAGAATTCTAAATTAGGATTTAATTTTTAATGAGAATTTTGATTTTTTTTAGCCCAGCAACAGAATTTCCAGATTCATGCCAGATTTGACCCATCAACTTTGGAAGCTCATAAATTGAGTTATACTTGGCCAAATGAGGCCCAGAACGGCTCATTGGAAAGAGAAAATCAAGGAGAACATTTTGGAGGAGGTTTCACCAACAGATTTGATCATTTATTGGGCCAAAAATCAGGCAGAAGATCAGGCTCCGAATTTTGAAAACAAAATCAATTTTCTGAGTTATTTTCTTCAATTTCATTTGTCCAAAGCCTCTTCTAATTGCAGATCCATTGGTCAATGATATCCTTTGCCAATCAAACTATTCCAAGAATCAATACAGAGCTTATATTTTATTTCAATTATTTATTTAAATAGAATTTAATTGAATTTGATTTAAAAGCCAGCAATGCTATTTTGATTTTGTGGTTGCATTTTAATAGATTTTGATTTCTTCTTGCAGGAAAACAGTGGAAAAGATATGGAGAAAAGGATTTCAAGCAATAAGAATGCTACAACAATTAAATATTGGAATTATGAGCAAGTAAAATTGGATTTAACAGATTTCTCTTCAACAAACTCTCATCTCCAAAATTCCTTCACAAATATTATAAATAACAGATTGCAAAATGTAAAAGGGGCTGCTCTCCTCTGCAATTTTAGACTTCTAAAAGCACTACTGTAATAGGAATTTAGAGTTGTAGGAGAGAGGAGAGAAAATCTCAGATCTGCGGATTATTGAGGATTTTCCTTTTGTATCTTGAATTATGTGTGAGGGGCAGAGTTCGCACTATTGTGGCTCTAGTTTTGAAGGCAGAAATTCAAGCAATGTAAAGGGTTGTTGGAGACCAAGGACAGAGAAATGGATGCAATAAATTGGTATTTCTAATACTATTGTTTCAAATATCAGTTTTAATTTTATTGTGACAGGAATGTGTCATTTTATTCATGTTTGTGCACTATTATCAATAAGGGTAATTTGCCTCAATCTTGTTATTATGTATCTCTGTTTTTATGGATTAATTTCTCATTTTTGAGTAACTACTTACTCTGAAATTTGTTTTATGAAACTGATTTATTGAATGGTAATGTGTTGTGAACTATTTCCACATATCATTATTCAATTATTCGATTTATTGATTTGATAATCAATTCATTTTTGTGAACTACTTCCTGGAATGTTATTGGTTTATTATTTCAAGTTTTAAGGTCTCAATAGAATGTGTTTTGGTAACCATAATATCAGTTAATTGAACTACTTCATTAACTTGATATTCATTATAAACAAGACATATTTAAATCTCAATATTTTGATTATCTTGCTCTTAGTTGGGTTAGATCTATATCTGCCTAATTAAGATAGGATTTAGATTAGTTTCTTTTGCTTGCATCATAGAATAAGCTTGCATTTAGAGTAAATTCTACATTCTTGTAAGTCCTCTTCTCAAAGAGGCAAAACTTTAGTTGTGGCTTGGCTAAACCCAAATCAGCTTAAGGGTCATTCTCTTGCCTGATCAGCAAGGAGAAGTGATCTGATATCCCTGTCTATTGGTAGGTAAAGATACATTATAAACCAATAGCAATAGGGAGAAGGTAACTGGACCTAGTTAAACCAGTTGGAGCCACCACACCAAATGGAAAAAGAGTTGCTTTCAAGGTCCGGACCGGGTGGTTATCCCCCGATGTTGTTGCAGCGATTTTCGAGGCATCAACATTTTTGACGCTAGAAGGAGGGCCTGAGATTTTCGTCTATTGGAATCTTTTCAATTTGAATATTTTATTTATTGTGATGGCTCCTCTTAAACTTCCAATTTGGAGTTGTATCTATGGACGTGCATCTTCCAACACTCCACCCGAAGTGGTAAGACTCTTGTCTCAGGCAAAGTTTAATGGTAAGAAAAATTCTTCTGCTTTTAATCATGTCTTTCAATTTATTCAAAATGTTTCAAAATATGATTTTCAAGGAATTGATGAAGGCATTTTATGTAGGATTTTTACTCTCACATTTGCGGCAAAAGCCAGAAGCTGGTGTAGAACTCTTCCAGTTGCTTCAATCCACAGCTGGGATCAATTTGTTACAATTTTCATTTGTAAGTTTGACGGCTACGATTATGAACAGGTATGTGAAGAAATTGAATATCTACCAAGGTTTAAAAATGAGTCTGTTAATGATTTTAATATTCGATTTCACTTGAATTGCTTAATATTTAAAGACGAAGATAAACCTACGGAAGAAGAATCATTAGATTGGTTTGAATATATTTGTTCTCTTCCACCCATTCCCAATCCATATGAAATTAATTCAAGCTTTGTTCCATCCCATTACAATATAAATGAAAATCCCAACATGGATGTGCAAATAAATGGTGATGAAGAGGTTTCACAAATCTTGGAAAATATTTCCATTCAAATGTAAGAAGACAACAACATCAATTTTGGAGAAAAAACCGCCTTGAAATCTGAAAAGTACTTTGAAGTAAATTCGGAAAATCAAATCGCAAATCAGCAAGTACAACCAGCAATCAAAATGCAAACTGTTGTACACATTTCTGAATCTCTCCATGATGAGCAAATGCCAAAATCAGAGAAGCAAAACAGCATTCTTCAAGAAAGCATACGCACGCAAAAGAATGATTTGCAATCTGAAATTTACAATGAGCATAATGCACAAGAGTTCTCAAACAGAGACAGTTTTAAATGCATTGTTTCAGGTTCACATTTTTCCCTTTATCCTGATATTTTCAATGATGGTAATATTTTTCCTCTTGGTATCAATGATATTTCAGAAATTAAAGAGGCTGATCTAAATGAATTACCATTAAGTTTTTATCAAGATAGAGAAGCAATTAGTGATCATTATTTTTCCATTCGTAAACATGATTTTCTTGTTCCTCCTTGTTTCGATATATTGGATGAGATTGGAGAGAATTCTACAGAATCTTGTGAGGTCATTTATGATGATTACTTTGATATTGAGGATGTTGATTTCAATTTTTCTCAAGATAATCCTCATGATAAAATTCAAATAACACCTATAAATGAGGAACGTTTCAATATAGAAATTATTCCAACCAATCCTCATTTTAAAGTAGCAAATTATCTTCATGATTTCATTATTCAAGAAAACATTCCAATTTATGATTTATATGAGGATCAAACTCCCATTCCTATTCATAACCATAATTCGTTTTCTAATTCACAAGTTGGAATTCAAAATTTTTCAAATTCCATAATTCTGGCCAATCCTTGTGAAAATGAAATCATTTCAAAACAATCCCAATTGTGCTGTAACATTAGTTGTAAAAATAGTGATTTCATTTTATTTTTATTTCCTCGGTTATTCTGTTTAAACTTAGATTTATTTTCTGATTTTATTTTGCAAAATTTTCACACTTTTCGCTGGCATATTGAACACCTTACTATCAAACACTCAATTGATGCATTGCCCAATTGGGAAATTCAAGTTTCATATTATAATCATCAACATCAAAAGATATTAATATTCCAATTTATATCAATGCTAATGTTTCATCAAAAGCTTCTATCTTTTCAAAGGCAATGTCAACAAGAGAATGTATTTTTGCAATCTGGCCAGCAATTTAATTCAATTAATAATTTTCCATTTCATTTGAAAGGCTCCCATCCATTTTTCATTGACTCATTTGAAAATTGTTTGGAAATTTTTCCTTCAAAGAAGATTGTTAATAACTTAACAATTGTACATAACACTAACAATTTTTCAGGCCTTTGAATTTAAAAAATCATATCCGCAATTCGGCCTGTCATCTCCTCTTTTGAACATTTCCCAATCATTAATGGAAATCCATCCAAATTTTTGTGATCCAATTGGTAACGAATTGGAAAGGAAATTTCATGAGAAAGAGATTTTAAATCAGTTACTAACAATAACTGTACATTTTGATTTCATATTTAATTTCCTTAGTGTAGTCAAATCTATATTTTTATTACTAACATTTGAACTATACATAAACACAGGAATAAAATTGAGAAAATGGCTACGCTGGAAATATGACTATACCTAGTCATTTTCATGTATATGGTTAGAATAGGAGTAGAATTAATTTAGTTAGCTTGTTTTATGTAGTTAATTTATTTGCAATAGTTCTGTAGATTAAAAAATAAAACAAAGCAATCAGCCTTCTCATACATGTTCAGTGGAAACATTTTTCCTTATCAGAAAATTTTAATTCTTTCTTTCCTTTTTGAAATTTCTTATAGTGATATCTTTGCTCTGCCTATTTTGAATAATGTCTTGATTAAATTCAATTAAAGTTGCACTTGGTATCGATTGCCTCAAAGCCACTTTTCTTTATTTCAAGATTTCCTTCTAAGATTTTCTTTT
Source organism: Pinus taeda (assembly GCA_000404065.3). NCBI lineage: Eukaryota > Viridiplantae > Streptophyta > Pinopsida > Pinales > Pinaceae > Pinus > Pinus taeda. The sequence goes on along the minus strand of APFE030007502.1, from coordinate 267,923 downwards.
GAAATTCATATGGTAAGGATTTGCGGATATAAAAGCTTCATGATCCCATTGTCCCTTGAGATATATGATTGACTATGATAAGCCTAATTCTAATTCAATCATTATTAGTCAGTCTAACCTGTCACAGTAATCATATGAAATTCATATTATCTTCCTCAGAATTTGCCAAAAGCTGATCTTAAGGATGCCCATTTTGCCGAGTGCACACATTTAAATCTGTTTTGATATTTTTCTACAATTAGTGGCTTAATCTCATTCTAATCTTTAGTTTATTATCTGATGTTGTAAACACATCATGTTTATCTACTAAAGGCATTATTAAAAAGTCACTATAACAATACAGATTTTTCTCAAGATTAATTCGGAATGAGCAGAGGTAATAAATTGTTACTTCACTTCGAAAGGGAAGCATAGTTTCATATTTATTTCTGGTAGATTTTATATTCCATGAACATGAATGATTGATTTCATTTAGGCTGATTACACACTTAGATTTAGAATAAATAATGGGATGATTTTAATCAAAGGAAGAATTTGAAGATTTATCAGGTAAAATTTACAGACAAATTCCTTTCAGGTACGCATTTACAACTTTATTCTCATCCATTATTAATTCATCTTTTCCTTAGTTTACTTTTTATTCATGTTCTGTTTTAATTGGCAGGTTTTTATTTCTTTTCAAAACTTGAAGTAAGCAGCAAACTCATTTCAAATTTGCAAACAGGTTCAGGGAAATTCAATTCTGATTCATTAGAATTCAAGCATTTTTGTAGCTTTGCTTTCATTCATTAGAAAACCCAATTGAAATTTCAAGAAATATCATAAGACCATTCGCATCATAAGATTTCATCGGAAGTAGTTTTTTAGTATTTCTTTTGATAACAAATTTTTCATCAAAGACCTCTGATGTATTATCTTACTCATATGCCATATTGCATTTCACATATCAGAGCTTTCCAAGTGAAGTATACTTCCATGAACATGAATCGCCAATAATCGACTTTACCAATATTGTGATAAACACATAATTCCGGACCCGATACGAAATTCAAATCAAATTCATAAAAAATATCGCGTCCGTTCAATCGCAATAATGGTAGGAGTATAACTTTAAAGGAGGCCGATGTTTCGGATCCGATATGTTATCAAATTTTCATCATAAAATTATCGGGTCTACTCTTCATCACATATCGGCATATTGAGAATTGTTAAATCGTGCGCATAACATTGCCGATCATGATCGCCGATTAGCCACGTCATTCATCGCATATCGGCATCGTAACAATCATATTGTGTTACATCGGGTGCTTAAGATTGCCGATCGCCGATTTACGTCATCCATCGCATCGCCGATATCGCAATCGCTTCCTTGCAGTTTTATTTATGGTCGATATCTCGGATCCGATATGTTATTGAAATCCCATCATAAAATTTATCGGGTCCGCTCTTCATCGCATATCGGCATCGCAAAAAAATATACTGTGTTACATCGGGTACCCAAAGTTTGCCGATTGCCGATTAGCTACGACATCCATCGCTTCACCGATAGTGCAATCATTTCATCACATTTTTATGCTTACGTCACTTCTCTGAATCTGCGATATGCGTTTTGCAATACGGGAAGCACAATGTAAATATTTTCTGATCCCCGATATAATATTTCTTTAATGATGCGATCGCTTCATTTCATTGCACATGTTCTTATAGGCAATTTTCCATTGCAATCTCCGATGCAATAGCTTCTAATGCATGCCTTTGAGCCATTAACATTTAATCGATATATGGCATGGCAACAAAAGTGAAGTCTTGCAAATTAAAATTCAAGAATGGTGAAGAGACATTTGATGTGAATCATCCGATACAACGATGTGTTATTTTAAAAGCTAGCTTGGGTAATAATTATGGTAAGAAAGTAGTTAATGATGAATTTGCAGTGCATTTAAATCATTTTGATATATTTCAGTTTCAAATATATAAGCCCATAATTTAAAATGGAAATCAAGACCTCTCTATTTTCATATTTAAATTTTATCATCTTGGATTTGGTCTTGATTTTGTATATGAAACTAATAATATTTTGAGAAACAGTCATTACTGCAAATTCTCATTTTCATTTCTGATGCATTTCTTTTAATTTCAATTCCCTTGAGCATTAATCATTCCATTTTTATATTTTTCTGTTTGCTTTAGTGTAAGTAAAATAAATAATGATCTTGGGTTATAGAATTTTGGTTAGTTTGACTTCTTCATGTTTTTAATGTTAATTAAAATAAGAAGTCAGCTAGTTTGGAGAAACTGATACCTTTCAGGTAAGATCAAAAGCAATGATCCAATGGTAAGATTCATATACCCACTTTCATTAATTTCCATTTCATCACTCTAGTTTCATTTTTGTTTTTAAATTATGCTGATATAAAACTCTGTTTTGCAGCTCTTCGTAAAAATTTTCAATCTTCTGCCGAATCATATTTTCAAAGTCCATACTCTTCTCCTGGCTTTATTTCAATAAGCATCGATAATCTTCATCGAAACAGTTACACCAGGAAGTTTCTGAACCTTTAATCTGTTTCTTTAAGCATTCCTTTTTTAGAAAATGATTAAGATGATGCTTGGAAACAAGAAGATTCATATCAAACAGAAATTATTCATTGTGGCTGAATATTATGATCACTGTTATCTAAAAGCCTAAAGCATTCACAACTCTGCAAGGTATGTTTTTCTAAATCTCAACATAAGAAGGAATGATTACATGCTTATTTTCGTTTTCTTCCTATTGTTGGAGACATTGGTATAAACATTCTGGTTCGAGTTTATCTTGCGAAACTTGGATTTTCTTTTCCATTTTTAGAGATTTCTTTGTTTTTTTTTTTTTTTTTTTTTTTGTTCGTTGATTTCTTTTCTCACTTTAGCATAAGAATTCTTTTCTTTTGGTTTTCAGTTTTGATTTTGGTGACTTTGCCATTATTCATATGGAAGGCCTATTTGTTACCTAACAATGGTCAGTATACATGGAGAAAATTGTTAATAGTCACCTATTAGCTTTTTTTTAAATCTCTTAGTAAAGTTTGATTTTCTTATTACAAAAGTAGACATACTTAAGGAAGAGATTACCAATCAAGAGAAGTTGGCAAAGTATCATAAAATCTGCGAAGAAATCATTTTTCATCAAAATTGTAATCATTTTGAGATTTCAAAATTTTATTAAGATCTTTCAGAGTTCTATTATTAGTCAAGAAAAGTTATTTATAACCAAGTAAAGACACTTTACAGCAAAGCACCTTTAACTCTGAAATTGTCATTCTTAACTCTTAAGGAGTCAATGATTCTCCCTGTCCCAAAGAGTCTTATTTTTCTAGAGAATAATCCAGAAATATATTTAAACTTAAAATATAAGAGGTCTCATCGTGAGCCTGCTTACCATGATCATAGGGAAAAATAGGCTGACATTACCAACACTGCTAAACAAACCAGGGTAATGGCTTATGATTGCAAACAATTATAAGACAAGGGGTCTCATCGCGAGCCAACTTGTTCAGTCCAATTTTAACCAGTGAATGGCATTGTCAACTATCTGGCCACCAAACCAGGACAATGGCTTTTAAGAGAAATAAAATAAAAAATTCAAGGAAAATAAACGTATATAAATGGATTTATCTCTAGATCAATAATTCTTAAACAGATGGGATTCTGAATCATGTATGATTAATAGGTAACCCTGTCAAAACTATAGATGTTTGTTGGCAGCAGTGGCTCTACTTGTGACAAATGAGTATATTCTAAAAGCTAAGCTGTAAAGTGACCCCTGCTTTATCTCTACAACTAATTAAGGACTGATGTAGAGTTTTGAAATATTTTAATGTATGATGAATTTTAAGAAAAATTACAATTAGATGATTCTTGCTTTTATTCAGACTAATGAACTTAGTCAAGCATTTCAAGCATAATTTTCTCTTCTTTAATTATTTTTACTTTAATTTTAGGAAAATCTCATTCATAACAAAGAGAGATAACTGGTTCTTCTCCCGTGTGTCGCCATTGTTGTGGTAAAAACACAACCCCCCCATTATTGATGCGTCCACTTCGAATAACGGGGACCCTTTCTATTAAAATTTGGCCAAATACCTTTTTGGATTTTTATTTTAGTTAATTTCCCTACGCTTTCGTTAATTTTTAGTTTTCTTTGGATTCTTCTTTTGATTGCTTTGTTAGAATCGATTTTTTTATAAGCTTCCCATTGACGCTTGTTTCGCCTCATTTGGTCAACTGGTTTGAAAATGGCACTCATTTGAAAGTCTGATTATTCATGTAGCCTGGGTTAAAAATGCGTAAAATGTACAATATTGCATTTTGTAGATAAATTAGTTCAATAATGCATTCATTTTAAATATTAACCCGTAGTGAGTTTTTACTAGCATTTTTCCATGTAGAAAATCATGAAGCAACCGGATTTTAGTAATTTACTCCAATAAATTATTAATCTCGAAAAATCATAATTTCAAAGTGGCT
>APFE030007502.1:248470-260071 GCA_000404065.3 Pinus taeda | reverse complement strand
ATTCAATTATTGGATTTATTGATTTGATAATCAATTCATTTTTGTGAACTACTTCCTGGAATGTTATTGGTTTATTATATCAAGTTTTAAGGTCTCAATGGAATGTGTTTTGGTAACCATAATATCAGTTAATTGAACTACTTCATTAACTCGATATTCATTATAAACAAGACATATTTAAATCCCAATATTTTGATTATCTTGCTCTTAGTTGGGTTAGATCTATATCTGCCTAATTAAGATAGGATTTAGATTAGTTTCTTTTTCTTGCATCATAGAATAAGCTTGCATTTAGAGTAAATTCTACATTCTTGTAAGTCCTCTTCTCAAAGAGGCAAAACTTTAGTTGTGGCTTGGCTGAACCCAAATCAGCTTAAGGGGCATTCTCTTGCCTGATCAGCAAGGAGAAGTGATTGATATCCCTGTCTATTGGTAGTAAGATTACATATAAACCAATAGCAATAGGGAGAAGGTAACTGGACCTAGTTAAACCAGTCGGAGCCACCACACCAAACGGAAAAGGAGCTGCTTTTAAGGTCCAGACCGGGTGGTTATCCCCCAATGTTGTTGCAGCGATTTTCGAGGCCTCAACACCTGCCAAGCAAAAATTTCTTCAGGAGAACTCACATTGAGTCCCTGTATTGTAATTCTCTGCTTAAAGACACAATAACACAAGGCCACCACTGAAAGCTGGACCGGAGATGTAGCCAAGGAGAACAAGGTGAAATCCTCATTAAAATTCTTGTGTCTTTATGTCTGCTTACTATATTTCTATGTATCTTTCCATTTTAAATGTCTGTTTATTAGCAATCTGATCGATCCGTTGTTTCAATAACATAGAACACACACTAGCACGAGTCTGTAATACCTTCGTTTAATAAATCTTTAACTGATGTCATTCATAGGGTGAATATCAGGTCTGTGGAATAAATAGATTACCTCAAGCCTCTATGTAGATTTGTTGGAGAGCACAATGCAGCTAGGCAGAAGTCCCCTAAGTCGGCTCCAGGTCAAGTCCTGCACATAGAAGAGACAAGCATAATCATGACATACAACTCTGATAACTAATACATGAATACATAAAATAACATCTAGTTACACATAACTAAGCTACTCATGCTAAAAGGTATTTGACAAACAAATGAATGAATCATAGTACCAACACCACGGAATAGACAGTACAAATGCAGTTCTATATTAATGTCAGAAGAGTGATTACAACCATTTGTTGCATCAACCTTCCCTTACCCCTCTAGCTTCTCTCTCTCTCCCCCTTCTTACCAACTTCTTATGAGTTGAGACAATGCTCAACAATTAAGTATGTTATCCTTTCAAATGCTCTGACCTCTATCACCACAGCCCTAGCTTTGCTTATGTAGCAATTGAGTTAGGGTTTCCAAGTTCCTCATTGAGTTCCCTAGGGTAAAATCAATGAAGTTTCCATGCTTTTCAGCGCTTTCCCATTTGCCTCCTTCATTATGATTAGAAATCCTCCAAATGGGTTGAATATGGATGTTTCCTTGCTTTTCTTGAGTGATTTTAGTAATAAATATCTAGATATTTATGAGTAAATTCATTCATTTAACCCTTAAAACTTCACTAGGATCCACTAACGCTGTTCTCAAACTAGAAACTTCAGTTAGTTGGGTCACTAACACACCCTTAGGCTTGTAGAGAAGCTTTATAAAGCAGGTTGTCAGTGCATAGCCAGCGTTAGTGTGGAAACAAGGCATGTGATCTTGGTCTTTGCTACAACTATCATGTTTTTCCCCTTTGAGTTGATGAAGGGTTCAATTTGCTGTATAATAGTAGGCCTTAATAACACCATATTTCTAAGGAAATTTGCTTTGGTATTTTCTTTGCAGTGACTAGACCCACTCTAGGGCTAGAGGGGTTGCCTCTGTCCATAGAGGGAACTTGCCTTTGTCACAAGTTGGTGACTCCGTTGGGGACCTTGTCTTTTGTTTTTTATATTGATTGGTTTTGTTTGTTTATTATCTCCCTTATTGTTTGTGTAGCATACTCCATTTTGAAAGTTGTTAGAATACTCCTGTAGTATTCCCACTCTCATGAGTGATAGATCTGGCCTTCCCTCAGCCAAACTTTTGTTTTTTGCCTTTGATTTGAGGTTGTTGTCATTTATTTTCTGACAGTCACAAATTAGTCACATCTGTTATCGGGAAAAATAGTTTCCATTCAGAGATGCTAGTCCCACTAAGATGGTAGCTATCTTAGAAACAAACAAATTAAAGTTACTTTTGTTTTCCTTTATGAGAGATACATGAGAGATAAGAAGAGAGTACCAACGTCAATCTTTCGCTTGGCTCCTTGTTTGTTTCCTCCCTCCTTTGGTAGAGCTTCGCCACTCCTTCCATACTTGTCCTCCTTCAAAGAACACCTGTAGAGTCAAAGCAACATAATACCATCAAAGAATAGAGATCTATAACCATAAACAATATAGGATGAGATGTATATTAACCATACAAATGCATATATCAATACGAGATTAAAAGATATACAAGAATGTGCAGCAAAACTCTAATAGATTTATTGATAGAAGTAGTAGAAGAGAGGATTACAACCCATTGTTCTAACCCAACACCATCCTCCTAGCATTAAATCCCTCTTCACCTCATGAAAAGCTTAGATCACCCAAAAATGTAATGTTGCATAGAGAAACCAACAACACTTCCTTACAAAATACAAAATTCCAGCCTCTGGATCTCTAGGATGAGGGATCCATATATAGATGTTTGCAGGTAGGTGATTCAGCTTCTGGGATTTTGATTAGTGTCATCTCTCTAATAGTTATTGGTACCACTTGGAGATTTGTTGATCTCTTACTCATCCTTGGGCGAATTCAAAGAGGCAAGTATCAAATGGGCAGTTTCTAAAAGATTCTCTGGGTTTCCACCTAGCCAGCTACCTCTGCCATTTGTCTTCTCTCGCTCATCGCACCCTACAGAAGGACTTTTCAATATGCATCTCACTTTTTGCATGTGGCAGGTGAGATGCATTGTACCCTTAGCACTGAGTAGTCTGTATGGTCCAGTTTTGATCAGTTCTGAGTAGTTTTTCATGGAGAACGTCTGGGAGATGATGTAATCAGCTGACCTTGCTCCTTTAGGGTATGAAACAACACTTTTAGGGGTTTAGAATCCCTTGGTTTATGGACATATGTGATTGGGGTTGTAGTGCACAAATATGTCTATAACAATTGCCCCCTAAAGCATGAGGTCGTAAATCTTGTGATGTCGGGTGAAATGCTTTATCACGAGGATCTGAGGTTTTTCGAACTGGAAGGTGACCTGTAATAAGATACAATACAATACATTATCTTCATAATATTTTCATGATCTAGCTGAGGTGAGTATTCCCATGCTCAATTTTATAAATTCATTTTCATATACATAAGACAGACAACCGTCTATATGGAAGACTGATGATTCTGGTAGAGCCATCATCCCTTGGCTTGGATGATTATCTATGCAGCTATGATGTACATTTGATGTCTTTATTCTTTTGAATATATTGTAGCCCGGATGGATAAAACTAGATCTGAGGTCTTCAAACTCGTTCAATCTTCACCCTAAGTACAAGTCGATCCATGTGAAAAGATGTTCTAAGGTCGAACATGGAAAGACATCGCTTGATTACCAGCCAATGATGTAAGTTGTTAACAAGCATGAGAGGAATCACTGATAATGATAATGACCCTCAAGGTCTTGCAGTACAATTCACGTGGTGTGAATACATGAGTCGATGTCGAACACCACGTAAAATCTTTCGGTCATAGGACATTAATGTAAACCTGTCACCAAAAGTGAGAAACTTGCCATTGAGGCATGCAAGCTTCAAAGTACTGAAAGGGTTGTTCCTAAGTCGACTTCTTGGATAATGAGTTGACGTCAAAAAGAAGTGACCTGTCATAGGAGGGCCTTAATGAATCCCACATCTACGACACAAAATGGAGCAAATGATTTTGTGGAGGTGAAAACGATCTGGTGACACAATGTTCAGGGTGGCAGTCATGAAAGAATGAAGCGTGAAGGTATTGCAGCGGATGAGACATAAGCTGGGTTGGTGAATTCTCTGAGCGACTTCTCTTGAACATATTGGCGACACTGAAATGGATTGGTAGCGCTAAACCCAAGATGGATGGTACGGAGGACCAATGGCAATATGACCGGTGAACGGAATAACCCAACCCGACTTAATAATGGTGACGGAGTGAAAATGTCATGTTCAAGAGCGACCTGCTATCAATAAAGTTTCTTTAAGTTTTCTTCCCAATTTTTCCCCAGCCATTGCTGACTAGTACCTCTTTATTTTTGTCAAGATTGAGGAGGATAACATATGCTTGTTTTATAATTTTTCCTTCGAGCAAACCCGTCGCTATGTTTTAACGAGTTTAGCGACAGTGAAACTTGGTCTTGTTTGCATGGACACATTTTTCACTATTGTTTTAATGAGTTTAATGACAAAGATAACTCAATACTTTTCAATTTTAGAGAGTCTAAAGAGAGATGGAAAGAAAACTCCAGTATTCCTTTTTTGTAATATAATCCCTTAAGTTCGAAAAGGTATAAAACAATACGAAAGGGATGACTTTTCGATAGTTTTAATGAGCCGAACAAGACAAGCGCTCGATCTTTTTATGTAATAATCCCTCAGGTCCAAAAAGATTAAAATCTAGAGGAGGGATGGCACTTCCAATCATTTTAACAAGATGGAGAGGCCAATTTCTCGGCAATATTTTCATATTTTACGAGTCAGATGAAAAGAGCTTAAAGGAGACTCGTTTTCTGAGGAACGAGTGATGTTTCGGATAGCAGTTGGTTCCAGGTAAGGTTTGGAACTTTTCAATCACGGTAGTGTAAAGAAGGTGGCTAATAGAATCACTCGTCGCATTTGTTCCTCAGAAGGGGTAAACAATCAAATGGAGGCGTACGATCAGCTAAAAAGAGTGGAGGTGATGGTAAGAACACAACCAAGGCTCTAAAACTGATAATTATGCAATCAGAATGGTTATTTACCAAAGGTGGGCTCATTTTTTAATGAACTTAAACTCTGGTGGAACATATGCTCATTGTTAGGTTTATTTTTTAAAGAGCTTGAAATTCGCGTAAAACTGCTCATGCCAGTCATATATAAGGATGTCTCATCGATAGGTTCATTTTTTAAGGAGTTTTCCCCATTCGAAACTTTTCTCCAGAGCCTTTTGTTATGCAAACTAGGAACGACCAAACTACGAGTTTAAAGGGTTAAGAACCTACAAACTAAGAAAATAAATGGTCATTTTTCACTTACATGCAAAAAGGTTTGCATGCCCCTAGGTATAGAGAAGTAGAGTTTCCAGGTTACCATACAGAAGTTCTTGCATCCACAAGATGGTTCCACCTGTGCAGTAGATGAAAACACTTTTTGGGCTTTGTCCATCGAAATGGACAAAGGTGATTCAAGTTCCAATCACCTAACCTTGATGAGGGAATCTTATTCCAGTCTAATCCCATTTTCCTAAATGGACGGGTGTGTCAGACTAGTCATATATCCTTCACGGAAACCTACCCTATACCTAAAGTTTTCCTGCCGAAGCAGACTAGGGTGCATGCCCCCTAGGTTTAGCCACATTCACCGAATCACTCGCGTTCATCAGGTGGATTGACTAGAGATTGATGAGACATTCCTTGTGCAAAAATACTAGTTAGGGATGGCACTTGACTATTAGCTATGTGTGACCTGGGGAATGAAAGCTGGTCTACGAGTTGGACCACTTAGCCTTCATGTGGAAAACACATCACTCGAAAGAGCGAGGAAACAATAGCTCCCAGGTTATAAATGTAGTCATGCCCGAGGAGTAGATTGTAATATAAAGGTCCTTGGAATACCATCACGTTTAGATGAATGATTTTCCTTCTCAAAGTTATAGGCAAATTTGGAAGGATCCCTAAAGATTGACTGGTTCCTTTGTTGAAGCCTGTCAGATTTTGAATCTCAGGCAGAAGTGATGGCGAACCAAGAATTTTCCAAGTAGTTGAGGAAAGGATACTCACAGAAGCCCCTTCATCTATGATAGTACTAACCATGATCATTCTGTAAGCTTGTACTATCATTCAGAACGACACGTTAGATGGTAGGCGGGGTCTACCTAGTAGATTCGAATCGAAGGAACCGACTAGACTGCTTGGAGGAGGGATAGAATAAACAACCGGGTAAACCTTAGACGAAATTCCTTCCTATGGTAAAGGAATGGGTAGATTGTCCCCATGTTCATCAGAGTCTGTGTTTACAAAAAGAATTTGAACGGTGTCGTTCTCATTCTCTTGGGTGACTGTATCATCTAAAGGTGGACCCTCTCAAGACAAGATTGGGTTGACTACCGTCTTGACCTGTTGAATTTGGTTCAGTTTGGAATCAAAGGGTTTAGCTTCAATGATAGGTGCTTCGAATGACAACAAGATGTGTCAGCCGGATTTTCAACTAGCGATGGATTCGACAAGAGTTTCTTGTATCCAGGAGGAAGTCGTGACAGTGAAGCAGGACAATTGTCCAATACTCTTTTAGCTTCATCCAAGAAGGGACAACAGTGGAGGGCATAATCACCTTCACACAGTCTACAAGGAAATTTAGATCTTCCTTTCTATCCATTGACTTCGTTTTCACTAGTTGACGGTGTACTCTCAACATGATCATCAAAGGTTGACGACACTGGATTGTGCAAGCGGGGAGACCAGTCCCTTAAGATTTGTGGGATGCAAGGACAATCTCGATGATAGTGGTCCCCTTTGCAATATGACACATGGAGATTTAGGTTTGGATGGTGCAATGTGTGGATTTTCACTATACGATGTATGGTTGCTCCCTTTTGTCATTGGCTTCTTCTTCTTCTTCTCCTTCCATTTCTTCTTCTTCTCAGTTACTTGGTTCTTAGTTTTACTAGCTTCACCAAGTGAAGAGGAAGAAGGAGAGGGATAAATAAACGAAGTAGAAGGTTGGGGGGTAACTCTAGTATCATCTGGTCGTTGATTTGATTGCTTAGGAATCACGTTGTTTTGAATGACAGCGGTCGAGAAAAGCCATACCGACAGCCAATTATCAGTCCTGGAAGGGACAATGTGGCCATATGAGGTGCATCAACATCTCCCCAAGAGGAGAAGGGACTAGGATTCCCCCCAGGGGGAAATCCTTGATTGGTGAACTCCATTTTCTCAACCTAAGACCAATGAGGAAACAACAATGTCATTCTAATTAAAATAAATTTTATGATACTTTGACACAACTTGTTTTTTCAATTTTTAAGATTTGAGAAAAAGCTAAAGATGACTCTAGTTGCCTTCGATTTTTAATGAGCCTAAAGTGACAAGCACTCAGATGGACCTTTTCTTTTAAGGAGTCCAAAAAGGAACAAAAGTGACTACTCTGGAAATCTAGATAGGGGGATTACCAAACCAATCACAAAACTGCAGAATACTTTCTACAGTATGTCAGTCAATCTTCCCGAATGCTGTGTTCAATGTATTGTGATTGATAGGGCAGCAGACACGACTTCCTAAGGACAAAGGATATAGCTTATTGTGGTCTCCAAATATATACTCGATGGTACATGGGAGCACAAAGCCATACTGGCACTTGTCATCTCAAAGAGGAGGAATGACCCAACCTACGATGAAAGCGATAGTTACCAGGCTTTACGACGCCGGAATATGTCTCTAGCCTAGACTTCTAAATGTTGTGTGTTAGGTTCCAAAGCATTTTTATGTTCATTGAGATTTATTTAATAGTTGATCCTTCTTAAGAAGTTTTCCTTTAAGGTTCACCACATGATGTAATTATACAATTCCTAATTATGCAATATAAGATGATAAACAGTCGTTTACTTTCTTTTTGCAATGAAAATCCTAGCTACTAAGGAAAGAGAAGTAAAATCCTTTCAACATAAAGCAGAGAGCACACACTAATATGCACTGTCTTAAATCAACTTCCACAAGCAGTCTAAATGAAAATGCACATGCGTGTATTTTTTTTCCACTTTTTTAATGTGTGAATGACAAAAATAATGCTAAGTACATATCTGAACTATTCTTCTTTCAAAGCGACAGTACTAACAATTTTCTTTTCAAAAAACAAAAGGAAGACTAAGATGACACTTTGCGATTTCGAATTCTAAAATTACTTTCGACACTTGAAATATTATTAATTCAAATCAAATACAATGGCAAAATTGTAATCAACTATCAACAGGAGGAAGACTCTTTTCTTTGATTGAAAATGACACTTGCGACACTTCCAAATCAAAAGACGACAGTTCGATTAAGCTATTGTTTGCAAAAGAGAACTGTAAATGACGAAAATACATAAAAACATTCACAATTCTTCATCAATGGAGGCTGAATAATGCAAAGGAAGAGAGTTTCAATAGTGATATACTAATCATAGACAACAAAACTACTGAATAAAGCTTAAGACAATGAAGAAAAAAGCAAAATCTGGAGGTAGAAACAGTCTTATCTGATCATCACACTTGTAACATGGGGAAACAGGGATGCATCTCACCTACAACACACGGGAGCTGTGACACATCTAGACTGCCAATGAGAGATAGTGCGATGGTCCAAGAACAAGGCTGAGCTTGGTTTTTCCTCACAGTTTGCAGCTGAGTTCAGGGGTTTAGGCTGAGCTAATGATAGGCAGTAAACACAAAGTATAGGGGCTGATCTAATGAGGTTACTTGAGCTACCACCAAGGCACTTAGGATGTTTGCAACTCAGTTGTTCAGTTTATAAACAAAACCCAGAGATGGACTAAAGCAGTGTTAATCTACTTTGCACTTACATAGAAAATGTAGTTCGAAGTCTAGTTGGCTTAACTTTAGGCTCCATCTGTAGTTTATAAAGCAAACAAATAGAAACAATCAAACAAGCTATTCGTTCCCTAGCGTAGTCACCATTTTGTTATCGGGAAAACTAGTGTCCATTCAGAGCTGCTAGTCCCACTAAGATGGGTAACTATCTTAGAAACAAACAAACTAAAGTTACTTTTGTTTTCCTTTATGAGAGATAGATGAGAGAGAAGCAGAGAGTACCAACCTCAGTCTTTCGCTTGGCTCCTTGCTTGTTTCCTCCCTCCTTTGGCAGAGCTTTGTCACTCCTTCCTTACTTGTCCCGCTTAAAAGAACACCTATAGAGTCAAAGCAGCATAATACCATCAAAGCATAGAGATCTATAGGATCAGATGTATATTAACCATACAAATGCATATATCAATACGAGATTCATAGATATACAAGAATATGGAGGAACACTCGAATAACTTTATTGATAGAAGTAGTAAAAAAGAGGATTACAACCCATTGGTCTGACCCAGTGCCATCCTCCTAGCATGAAATCCCTCTTCACCTCATGAAAATCTTAGATCACCCAACATCACAATGTTGCAAAGAGAAACCAACAACACTTCCTTACAAAATACAAAATTCCATCCTCTGGGTCTCTAGGATGAGGGATCCATATATAGATGTTTGCAGGTAGGTGAGTCAACTTTTGGGATTTTGATTAGTGTCATCTCTCTGATAGTTCTTGGTTCCACTTGGAGATTTCATGATCTCTTACTCATCCTTGGGAAAATTCAGAGAGGCAAGTGTTGAATGGGCAATTTCTAGAAGATTCTTTGGGTTTCCACCTAGCCAACTGCCTCTTCCATTTGTCTGCTCTCGCTCATCACACCCTACAGAAGGAATTTTCAGTATGCATCGCAATTTTTGCATGTGACAGGTGAGATGCATCACACCCTTAGCATTGAGCAATCTGTATGGTCCAATTTTGATCAGTTCTGAGTATTGTTTCATGGAGAACTTCTGGGAGATGATGTAATTAGCTGACCTTGCTCCTTTAGGGTATGAAACAACACTTTTACGGGTTTATAAGCCCTTGTTTTATGGAAATATGTGATTGGGGTTGCAGTGCCCAAATATGTCTATAAAAATTTCTTGTTTGTCTTCTGGGTTGCGCCATTTACTATCTGGCGCGATTAATTTGCCTAACAGTCGCGATGAGTCCTGAGATTAGCTCAACACAGCTAACTGGTGTACTTTGATGATGATGTCACGAAGTGCTTAGTTAGAAGGGTGCGACAATTTTTTGTTGGTGCATGTTGCTAGTTTTATACTTGCAACAATTCTTGTAAGTTTCAAATATTGAAGTTTGATGGTTAATCAGCCAGTGTGTTCTATCCTCTAAGCTTGTTTTTTGCCTCTTTATTGTATAAGAAGTGTTGGTTGTTAAGATTTTCAATTCCAGGTTTCAAGTCTTTTGAAATCCTTCCTCTTGAACCATGTGACCTAAATACCCTAGTGTTTCTTGAATGCTTGGTTTGCTTGGGTCACTCATTCATTAGGATTTTTAGACTCTGCTTGGTATAATCTCTGACTTTGTTTGAGGCTTCTTCCTATTCTTTGTTTTTCATCTTCATGATGGGTATGTGACATTTGGTTACCAAACTTTCATGTCTTGTTTCTATAGTTTCCTTCCTTCACTTGGCATAGATTACATTGCTTCCCAGTCAGTGAGACAACTTTCTAGTTTTGCAAAAAGAAATATCTCCTTAGTTTTGAGTCTTTGATTCATTTTGCATTTGGTTTCTTACCATTTATTTGAAAAATCAAAATATTCCATTCATTTTGCATTAGGAAATGAGATCAATATTTTGCATTAGTAAATTCTTGACATCTAGACATTGAAAAGAAAAGGATGTATTTTTCATTTTCTTAATTAGATTGCTTGCAAGTTAATGAAAAGAAAAAGCATAGCTCTCTCCTCTTGATTGGTTTGCTTGAGGAATGATGAAAAGTACCATTCTTGCATTTTCTTGCTTGTTGTTTTTCTTTGCTTTCAAGTGAACTTCTCACTTTTCTTTAGTTAGTTATTCATTGAAAATGAATGGTTTCTTTCATCATTTAGTTGCATTCCAGGAGTTTTTGAAGATACATTCAGTAGGGCCTTGAAACTGAGATCTAATTCAAGATAACCTATTAAAATCTACTGAATTAAGCTAAGGAAGCATTGAAACTTAATGCTTATATCTAGAGGTCTAGGCTAGAGACATGTTCCGACGTCATTAAACTTAGTTGCTATTGTTTTCAGTAAGGTTGGGTGATTCCTCCTTTTGTGATTCAATAGACACTAGTATAGATTTGTGCTCTTTGTACCATCGCGTATATTTTGGGAGACCCCACTAGGTTATCATCCTATTATCTGTAGGTTTTAACCCCAAACAGAAATTACCTGCATATGAATTCTAAGTCAGAGGAAAAATAAAATGTGAGAGCATAACACATAAAACACATATACATAGAGATTTCCCACTGTATCTCAAAACCGAGACTACCGGCTTGATTTTTCATTATATTCCTTTCAATGTTACAATACATATTTATACATGTTGAAGCATCCAATACCATTGACCGAAAAACCATCACGTCTAAAACCATGGACCGAAAACCATAGGTAGGTTCGCCCAACCTAATATAGGTTCCAAAAAAAATTTTCTCGGGGCGTTGCCCCGAACCCCGTAGAGGGGGGCTACCTGCCCCCCTCAAACCCCCTA